>BLSH010328685.1:22672-38147 GCA_018402905.1 Glandirana rugosa
AAATGTTTTATTTCATATTGTCATATCAATGGTATGTTAAGTTCTGTTATTACAACTCTACCGGAACGGAAACTCTCGAATTTTTTCTCCCTGCATAAAGATTTACGACTTTATATTAATTGATAGTTATAAATTATAATTGGTGAAGGAATGACCCGTGAATTTGGGGGGAGGACGGGCCTGGTTAAAAGTCAAAAGTCGCGACAGCGAGAAACTTACTGTTAACGCGCCAGCACGCTGCAACATGGGTTTGTTTTGCAAAAAGTAAAAAAATATTGTTTTTTTTCAAAATTGTTGCTCTTTTTTTGTTTATAGCGGTGATCAGAAATGACGCAGAGGCGATCAAATACCACCAAAAGAAAGCTCTACTTGTGGGAAAAAAAGGACGCCAATTTTGTTTGGGTACAACGTCGCACGACCGCGCAATTGTCATTCAAAGAGCGACAGCGCTGAAAACTGAAAATTGGTCCGGGCAGGAGGGGGGTTTAAGTGCCCAGTAAGGAAGTGGTTAATATTAAATATTGATAGTTAATTATATTTCAGCATTTAGAAATACGTCCCTCTTTTTTAAGCTCTCAAAGGCAAGGCCATCTCAACATTATTGTCTTGAATTGTATGGTAACTATACTGTTATACTTTATTTTGTAAAGCAATGCACAAATTGAGCATGCTGGAACTAGCTCCAGAGGAGGAATTTCACAGCTTTTTCCATGAAGAAGCCTTTCTGTATGTAGAGGTTGATTTACTAAAGGCAAATAGACTGTACTCATTGCAAGTGGAGTTACACTCAGTTTCCCTAGAGCTTAGTGAATGTGGTGAAGTTCTGCTGATTTCCATCCTCCATTCATGTGCAAGCAAAAATGCTGTTTTTCTATTTTCCTTGCACCTTATTGAGTATTCTTTACAAAGGGAAGCTTCACCACATTGCCTATGCTCTGGGGAAAATGAGTGCAACTGCGCTTGCAATGCGTACAGTCTATTTGCCTTTAGTAAATCAACCTCTACATAATGTAACTTTAAAGTGCACAGTCTACACTGTATGTGCCATTAGTAAATTAACCTCAATGAGTGCATCCTTGTACTTTGTGATGACCTTAATATGAACAAATTTCCACTTTTTTATTCTAATAATTTCATTAAACATTATGCATTCAAGCAGAAATATATATAAAAAATACATATGGCATATATAAACATATATAACTGTCTAATAGCAAAACTATCAATGTCAAATAGTAAAATGTTCTAGTCTTTCGTAAGTCCAAATACAAACATGGCTACTTGTAGCCTAACAGAAGCAATGTCGATAACATCATAGTGGTTAGCTGTCTCCCATGGGACAGGGGGAGAAAATTAACCTGATGTTTGGAAGACTCTTACCTAGTTAGTAATAAAACCTAGACTTACAGAATAATTATCAGTAAATTTTACAAAAAAGAAATAGGTTGTGTCCCTTTTGAACATACCCTAGGATAGCAGGGGTGGTCGGCCCCCAGATAAAACACAGGTCAAACATAAAGATGATAGGTGCCTGCAGCTTGGGTGAAAGAGCTAAGGTGATAAGTCAAAGAGCTGCAATTTTTAGTTTGCCTATTGAGTTAGTTAGAGAGGCCTTGAGATACCACTCTGTGTACTGAAAATGAGTCATTAATGACATGCTTTCTGATGGAGTGAAGGTGTATTCTATAAAGGAGCGCCATCTCGCAAAGAACTGTTTGGTGTGAATATAGTTCTGAGTCTGTGTGTCCAATTTCTCTTTGTAGAGAAGGGTTATCAAATCTTTTTTAACTGTTGATACAGTGAAGGGGGGGGGGGTGAGGTGGTTCACATTTTTAGAATATTTTTTCTGGCTGCCATGAGACAAAAATGAATCCATTGGTGATGTTGTTGTCAGAGCTTGCTTGCCTGGATGCACTGCAATTGAGCAGTAGTAAGAGGGTATTTTGGTTACACCCTGCATAAATTTGATTATTTGGTCCCAGAAAGCAGAGATCGGAGGGCATTGCCAAAATCTATGAGTTAACGATGGTTTGAGGTATCCGCATTGGGGTGGCATGTCGGGGATTTGGAGGTCAGAGGGAGGAACGGAATAAATGCTTTATGCATCAGCTTAAATTGCGTTTCCCTCCATGATTCAGGTAACCTTCCAAGACCGTGTTCCCCAAGTCTTCCTCAGGAAAATCTTTGTGCCATTTTCCAAAGAGAGTTTCAGGTGTATTAGTACTTATAGCAGATTGTAATGATTTGTAGGTATCTGATATGGAGTACGTCCGTTGACTAATTAAACAATCTATTGTGGAAGATCGGACTCTCTTAGAAGCTGCTCTACAGCAAGAAGAAATGTAGGAATCACCTGGTGGTAGTATATGAGATGCGCCTGGGGAAGATGGAATTCATTTGAAAGTTCCGCGAAGAGTTTTGTTTTCATAGGGGTTGATTTACTAAAGCTTGAAAGTGCAAAATTTGGTGCAGCTCCACACAGAAATCAATCAGCTTCAAGGTTTTATTGTCAAAGCTTGATTGAACAAGCTGAGGTTAGAAGCTGATTGGCTAGCATGCACAGCTGCACCGGTTTTTGCACTCTCCAGCTTTAGTAAATCAACCCCATAGTGTCCAAATGGAATAATGAAGTCTCTTTAACCAGCCCTGCAGTATGCCATATATCAGTGATGGCTAACCTTGGCACTCCAGATGTTTTGGAACTACATTTCCCATGATGCTCATGCACTTTGCAGTGTAGTTGAGCATCATGGGAAATGTAGTTCCAAAACATCTGGGGTGCCAAGGTTTGCCATCACTGCCATATATCATATGCTTAGTGGTCCACTGCTTGAGGGAACATAGGATTTCTGTGTAAAACTAGGTGTAGTGAAATTTATATATGATTTTGAAACAAATGACAAATAATGGTGCCCACTGAAAATGTTATACCATTAAATGTGCAGTGAAAATTGTGTAGCTGCCCCTTTGAATGATCCACCGTTAGTGCATAAACATCAACTATATAAGGAAAATATACATATATTGTGACGTTATAAAAGGCAAGGTGATCAATGGACGTTATGTTTCACCTCGGCCAGATTTTGCTGTCAACTTGTGTCCATCAACAGGTGGTATAAAGGAAGCAGGTCTGGATCAGATGATTTGCTCTGGTTTGGGACTCAGGGTCCATCAAACCTGAGAGAGCTTTAACTGAAGCTTGCTTTATGAATGAAACAAAAGGTTTACATTTACTTTGTTTTGTGGGTGACTGGGAGAAGCACTTCACCGCTCAGTTAGGGAATCTGAAGATATTTAGTAAGAGCCTGGATGGCAAGGATTTATTTTCAGTTTTGTTTGTTTTATTTTCATGCAACCTTTTAAAATAAATCAAAACCTGCCTTTTGGACTGCCTTTTTTTCCAGGGAATGTGATCCCCTTGAGCAAAACCCCCACAGATAGTGGATTGTCAGTGGACATCTTCTTAAAAAAGTGGAAAGATGGAGGATGTGTTAAAAGCCCTACTGCAGGCCACTGCAACCCAGCAGGAAACCAATCGACCAGCAGCAGGAAACCAACCACCAAGTTGCAGAGGTTGCAGCAGCACAGCAGGAGGCAAATCGCCAGTTTGCAGAGGCCCTGGTGGAGTTAAAGAAGGGGTCTGCAAGTCCTTTGCCGGTGGAACAGAAAATGGTGCATGCTAGCTATTTCCTGCAGAAGATGACACCTGCAGATAATGTTGAAGCGTGCCTAGCAACTTTTGAAAGAGTCGCTGTTTGAGAAGGATGGCAAAAAGAGCAATGGGCAGGACTGTTAAAGCCCTTTTTGACAGGGCAACCCCAAAAGGCCTATTATGACCTGGAACCAGATGCTGCCCAGGATTATGAGACACTGAAAGCTGAGATGCTTGCACGCATGGGCGTCACCATTGCAGTCCGGGCTCAACGGGTACATTTGTGATTATACAGTACTGACAAGCCACCCCACTCCCAAATGTTTGATTTGATACACCTCACCAAGAAATGTCTGCAGCCAGAGACTTTGCTGGGCCCTAAGATTGTGGAGGGTGTGGTCATGGACCATTATTTACTGGCGCTCCCTGCCACTTTGAGGAAATAGGTCAGCCATGAGGACCCTAAGACTGAAAACCAGCTGGGAGACCTGGTGGGGAGATATACTGCTGCTGTTGTTTAACCCATCCGTGCCCCACTCCAATGTCTCTAGGGATGTCATGTACCTGGTGGATGAGTCTGACTTATGCAGTAGGTAACCTCCCTTACGACCCTGACTCAGGAACCCCTGGTAGAGTAGACAGGTGGCTCGGGAGTGCAGGCCGGCACGAGGGTCGGACTGGGTCCCTGGTGTTGGTAGGAGTCCGTTGATGCACTCGTGCACTTGTAGAATGGTCGTACAGGCTGGGTCGTAGAACAGGCTGGCAGAGTGGTACAAGAGGAGCAGGCAGGTGGATGGTCAGGTACAGGCAGGGTCGTCAACAGGCAAGGTACAGGAGGGCTAGGCAGAAGAGTGGTCATAGACAGTCCTGGGGTCGCTGCAGGCAGAGATCAGCAAAGTCAGGCAAGCCGGGTCACAGGAACAGAGAATCAGATACAGGTCGCTCAGGAAACACACACTACACGCTGTAGAACAGACAGCATTTGCTACAGGGTGCACACTGTTTAAATAGAGCTGTCCGGCGCTGCCTCCTCCGGGAGTGCGAGGAAACAACAACAAACTGCAGACATATCCTCAGCGCGAAGAAAGCACAACAAACTGCAGAGTTTTCTTCTAACATTGCCCCCCCCCCAAGGGGCAGCCTCCGGATGCCCAGATGGGCCTTCAGATCCAGATGAGTCCTCCAAAAAGACCGGATAAGCTCTTTGGCATGGATGTGTTCCTCGGGTTCCCAAGAATTTTCTTCAGGTCCGTACACCTTCCACTTAATCAAGAACTGTGTTACAACCCTTCTTACTCTGCAATCGAGGATGGCCTGGACTTCGTACTTCTCCTCTCCATCCACAAGAACTGGATCAGGTGGGGCCGTGTTCCTTCTGGGGAACTGATCCCTTGTTACGGGTTTGAGCAGGGTGACATGGAACACCGGGTGTACTCGAAGCTAAGGGGGTAGATTCAGCTCGTACGCCACATTGTTGAGCTTCCTCTTGACTGGAAAGGGGCCCATGAATTTAGGTCCCAGTTTCCGTGATGGGTCACGAGAGCCTTAGGTTCCTGGTGGAAAGCCAGACCTGGTCACCAGGCTTTAGATCAAGTTCCCCCCGCCTCCTTCTATCAAAGGCCCATTTGTTGAGCTCCTGCGTCTGAAACAGGGTTTCCTGGAGGAGCTGGTTGTTTCTTGCGAGGAAATCGGTGATGTTCTGCACCGCTGGTGCGGCACTCTCGGGTACCACGTTGGGAAGGATGGAGGGGTAGTAGCCGAGATTCACCCAGAATGGTGACTGGTTGGTGGCAGAATGAACCGAGTTGTTGTAGGCAAACTCAGCTACCGGCAACAAGGAGACCCAATCATCCTGGGCAAACGAGGAGTAGCAGCGCAGATACTGCTCCAGGGTCTGGTTTGTTCTCTCCGTCTGACCATTGGTTTGAGGGTGATAGGCTGAAGAGAAGGCCAATTCTATTCCCAGGGTTGAGCACAGTGCCTTCCAGACCCTGGACGTAAACTGTACCCCTCGATCGGATTCGATGTGGGTTGGTAGACCATGGAGGTGGACAATCTCTTTAACAAAAGTCTCTGCTGCCTGGACTGCCGAGGGCGTGCCCTTCATAGGAACAAAATGTGCCATCTTTGTAAGGCGATTGACCACTACAAAGATGGTTGTAAACCCCTCGGAGGGGGGCAGCTCCACTATAAAGTCCATGGAGAGCTGCGACCATGGGCGTTCAGGGATGGCAAGTGGTTTCAGGAGTCCCCAAGCCTTAGTTCTGTCGACTTTGCTGCGAATACAGATGGGGCAGGCTCTCACTTATTCCCTGCAATCCTTGTCCGCTGTTGGCCACCAGAACGATCTAGAGAGCAGATCTGCCGTCTTACGCCCTCCAAAGTGTCCTGTCAGTTTATGGTCGTGGCATGATTCCAGTGCAGCCAGGCGCAATTCCTTGGGGACGAAGATTTTGGTACCGAACCACCATAGCCCGTCTTGAAGGGTCACTCTGGGATCCGGTGAGGTGGAAGACCCAGCAGTGGATCGCCTGATTTGAGACAGGAGGTCCTCTTGGACCAACAGAAAGCTGCGTGCTGGGAGTATAGTATCGGGTGGCGGAGAGCTCCCTGGTTCCAAGAACATACGTGATAGGGCATCTGGCTTCACGTTTTTTTACCCCGGCCTGTAGGTTATATTCAACTGGAAGCGGGAGAAAAAGAGAGCCCATCTGGCCTGACAGGGCTTGAGTCTTTTGGCGGTGCGCAAATACTCCAGGTTTTTATGATCAGTAAAAACAAGGACTGGGTGCACTGCTCCTTCCAGCAGGTACCGCCATTCCTGGAGAGCAGATTTTATAGCAAGAAGTTCCCTGTCTCCCACGTCGTAGTTGCGTTCCGGGGGTGTTAGTTTCCGCGAGTAGTAGGCAATAGGGTGCAGTGCGGCTTTTGGCCCCAATCTTTGTGAGAGGACCGCGCCGACTGCCGTTTCTGAAGCATCCACCTCCAGTATGTAAGGCTGCGTGGGGTCCGGGTGCTTGAGAATCTGGGCGGAAGTGAAGAGCCCCTTCAGCTGCTGAAAGGCTACTTGGGCTTCTGGCGACCAGTGAAAGCGGGAAGTTTGCTTGGTCAGTTGGGTGATGGGGGCGATCACAGCTGATTACCCCTTGACGAACTTCCTGTAAAAATTAGCGAAACCGACAAAGCGTACCGCTTTTTTGTCCGTGGGTGCCGAGCAATTAACTATTGCAGTGACCTTCTGGGGGTCCATTGTGATGCCTGAAACTGAAAGGATAAACCCCAGGAACGAGATGCTGGAGCACTCAAATGCACACTTCTCCGCCTTGGCGTAGAGGCCATGCTGGCGAAGGCGGCCTAGCACGCTTTTAACATGGGTTCGGTGCTCCTCCAGGGAAGGGGAGAAGATGAGAATATCATCTAAATACACCACCACAAACAGGTCAAGGAAGTCCTGGAAGATCTCGTTAACAAGGTGCTGAAAGGTGGCTGGTGCATTACAAAGCCCGAAGGGCATGACCAAATACTCATAGTGGCCAAACCGGGTTGGGGAGGCCGTTTTCCATTCATCCCCTTCTCTGATCCTAATAAGGTTGTATGCTCCACGTAAATCCAGTTTAGAGAACACGGTAGCGGAGCCAAGCCGTTGAAACAACTCCGGAACTAATGGAAGAGGGTACCGTTTTTTTACGGTGATCTTGTTGAGATCCCTGTAGTCAATACAGGGCCTCAAAGACTTGTCCTTTTTTTCAACAAAAAAGATCACGGCTCCAGCAGGGGACGTGGAGGCCCGGATAAATCCTTTCTCCAGATTCTCATCCAGGTAGGACTGGAGTGCTGCCAACTCTTTTTCCGAGAGGGGGTAGATTCTGCCGAATGGGACCACCGTGCCAGGGAGCAATTCTATAGGGCAATCATAGGGACAGTGTGGCGGCAGGGCATCTGCCCCTTTCTTGCTGAACACATCAAGAAAGTCATGGTACTCGGCAGGGACAGCAAGGCGGACTTCTGTGTCCTGATCAGAGTCCAGGCAAGAGGCTGCTAGGAGGGATCCAGCCGGAGGTAGGAAGCAGTGGTGCTGGCAATAAGTTGAGGGAAATTGAACTCTGCCAGTGACCCAGTTGATGAGAGGGCAGTGTGCATAAAGCCAGGAAAGTCCAAGGATGACTGGGGACAGTGGAGACGTGATGGTGTCAAAGAGCAGCCGTTCAGAATGACCGTTGCAAGCTTGGGTCAGCAGAGGGACAGTCTCATGGGTTATCAGCCCGGATTTGATGGGTGACCCGTCAGCCAGGCGAAGGGTCATCGGATGTGCCTTGGGCCTGAGGGGTATCTGATGTAAGGCTGCGAAGTCAAGGTCCATGAAACAGCCGCAGGCTCCCGAGTCTATAATAGCGGAGACAGGAACCTCCCCACTGGGCAGTTGCAGGACTACGGCTAGGACTGCATGTGTCCTTGATCGGGCATGGCGAGTATTTCTCCTTGGCTGCATGGCGGGGCCTTACCAGACTTAACGGGGCAGGTCCGCACTGAATGTCCAGATCCTCCACAATACAGACACAGCCCATTGTACAATCGTCTCTGCCTTTCCTCGGGGGGAGAGAGTTGGGCATTGGCCCGGGTACAGGAGCAGGTTCAGAGTACGAGGAGTACGTGGGGTTGCCGGACCGTTCGGCACTACATTCCCGCAGCCGGCGGTCGATTTGAATGGCCAAATCGATCGAGGCATCCAGGGTTGGAGGCACGCCCACACGAGCCAGCTCATCCTTCAGGGCGCCGGACAGCTCCAGCCGGAACTAGGATCGCAGAGCCGTATCGTTCCATGCGGTGTCAGCGCTCCAGCGCCGGAACTCCGCCACATAGTCCTCAGCGGGACGGTGGCCTTGCTGGAGGGCATGAAGTGTGGCCTCTGCAAAGGCGGCTAAATGCGGGTCCTCATATAGTCTGGCCATAGCCTGGAAGAATCGGGCAAGGCTTGTGGTCTCGGGCGCCGAGCGCTCCAGGAGGCGGTGAGCCCAGGCCTGTGGCTCACCCAGGAGGAGTGAGGTGACCATCCCCACTTTGGTATTTTCCTGAGAAGACACTGGGTTGCAGAAAGAAAAAAAGTTCACAGGAACAGCGAAATGCCCTAAACTTCTTACGGTCCTCTGGGAACCGTTCGGGCAAGGGTACTTCCGGCTCCATGGGTGTTGTGATGAAGGTATGCTGGGGGAGATCCTGGACTTGGTCCTCCAGCTGGAGGTAGCCAGAGTACAGGTCCCTCACCGCTTGGGCAAGGCTGGTCACCTGCTCACACAGTTCCTTGAAAAGGGAGGCCCCCTACGCAGACATGGCTGTCTGTTACTGTCACGTACCTGGTGGATGAGTCTGACTTATGCAGTAGGTAACCTCCCTTACGACCCTGACTCGGGAACTCCTGGTAGAGTAGACAGGTGGCTCAGAAGTGCAGGGTGGCACGAGGGTCGGACTGGGTCCCTGGTGTTCGGTAGGAGCCCGTTGATGCACTCGTGCACTTGTAGAACGGTCATACAGGCTGGGTCATAGAACAGGCTGGCAGAGTGGTACAAGAGGAGCAGGCAGGTGGATGGTTGGGTACAGGCAGGGCCATCAAAAGTCGGGCAGGCAAGGTACAGGAGGGCTAGGCAGAAGAGTGGTCGTAGACAGTCCAGGGGTCGGTGCAGGCAGAGATCAGCAAAGTCAGACAAGCCGGGTCACAGGAACAGAGAATCAGATACAGATCGCTCAGGAAACACACACTATACGCTGTAGAACAGACAGCATTTGCTACAGGGTGCACACTATTTAAATAGAGCTGTCTGACGCCGCCTCCTCCGGGAGTGCGAGGAAACAACAACAAACTGCAGACAAGTCTTCAGCGCGGAGAAAGCACAACAAACTGCAAACAAGTCCTCAGCACAGTTTTCTTCTAACAAGGGGTGAAAAATTGCCCGGAGGATCTGGTAAGACTGTTCCAGGGTTCAAGGGCGTGGGGAAAAATTACAAGACTGCTGCCACAGATAATGAGATTATGGGCTCAGGACTTGGAGACTGGCCAAATAGGTCAGGAAGGTCTCTGAGGCTGTTTAGAGGACTGGGTACAGAACACATAAAATGTTATCTCTGCTATGTGTTTGGCCATATTGCTGCTAACTGCTCCCTAAATGATGAACCAATGCAATCTGATAATGCTTAAAAAAATGCATGTCTCTTTTTGCACAGGTGGCATGTACTGCAACATGTCAGGAATGGATGGAACAACAAATGTGTGTAATTTCAGTTGATGAAAAGCCAGTGACGACTCTGGTAGTGTGGTGACATTTGTCAAAGGTGATTGTGTAAATCCAGCAAAGTTACACCCTAGCACTATTGGGGTTATTTGCATACATTGTGACATACGTGAATACCAGGATTGCTGTGGTCGCAAATGATACCCCTTGGGGCATAGTGACACATTCAGTGGGGGTGGTACCCTCACTGTTTCATGAAGCCCTAGTGGGGATGTTGGGGTGTCTTTTCCCTACGTGACTCTTTGAAATAACTAGCTGTATCAGGTGGTAAAACAAGGAAAGGAGGAGGTAGAGCAGCTAGTAGTTTCCAAACCCTATCCCTGGATGGTATTAGATTTAGCCAATGGTCATATGATGGGTGGACATCTGGGTATAGAGAAGACCAAGGAGAGAATAACCCAGAGATTATTTTGGCCCGGGTTATATGCAAATGTCAAAAATTGTGAGTCATGCCCAGAGTGTCAATATTCTGCACCATCACCCCATTTTCCCAGTCCGCTCTTACCATTGCCAATCAATGAAGTGCCTTTTGAAAGAATTTGCATGGATCTGGTGGGACTAGTAGTAAAGTCTGCTCGGGGCCATTAAAACATACTGGTAATACTGGACTATGCCACGTGATATTCTGAAGCCATTACCTTGCGTAATACCTTAGCTAAAACTATTGCCAAAAAGCTTTTCCAGGTATTTAGTCGTGTGGTTATTCCAAAAGAAATATTGACCGATCACCCATTTATGTCCCGAGTCACTAAAGAATTGTGTAAGTTGTTCAAAATCATAATAAAGTGCAGCGCATAAATATAAAATGTCCACATCTAAATGTCCATAGTAAACACTGTCATTCCATCATATGTGAAGCAGTATGAGGTTGATTCCACAGGTGTGCAGACATCCAAAAATTCAATAACACCTCCAGAGTGATAGCCTCCACCAGATGGCTAGCGTGCCTGCTCACCTCAAGCTTCGACCCCTGTTTTACCAGTGGGTCAAAAGCACTTGGTACCCACACTAAGGGGAGAAAAAGATCAAGGCTCTCACACACACAAGCGGATCAGCTCCAAGGCTCCCTTACAAGATCTGATTGTATGATGGGTTCAGATGGAACAGAAAGAAAGAAAAGAGATCTAAGTGCTCTCCATTAAAACAGTGACTTTAATATGATATATATTGCACTTACATCAATTTCGTAAAAACAGGCATATTCTCAAATCTCATGGGTACATCAGTGTATATCGATGGATGACGCTCGTCCTAGCACCTCCCCCGTACGCGTTACGTCATCACGTGACTTCTTCAGCGGGGTGGGGCTTAGACAGCATCACCAGGCTTTAAATAGAAAATCACAACCAGCCTAATCAACGTCAGGCTGGCTCAGTAGGGACATCTAGTGGTATACAAAGAGATCTCAGGCTTTCAAGAAGCTTGGGACGGAAGAGGGAATATAGGTAAACAGACCCACTTCCGGAAGGAGCCATCTTGTGTCCAAAAACCAGGCACCAACATCATATTAAAGAGTCTATTTCTTTTTTAGTAGTTAAAAACCTATTTAGTTAAAAGGGAAGGACTAAGGGTTACTTTCTCTACTTCCTGCACTAACACATCCCTACGATATCCCTTTTGGAGGAACCGTTCAGTTAGAATTTGGGACTGGGTCATAAAGTCTGCTTCAGAGGAACAGTTCCTTCTTAACCGTATGAACTGTCCCCTGGGGATGTTGCACCACCAATTACGGTGGTGACAACTTCCCAGGGGAATGTATCCATTCCTGTCAGACAGTTTGAAGTAGCTATGTGTACGCAAGGCCCCATGCGCCTTAAAAATTTCTAAATCAAGAAACACTGTGCTGTCCTTACTAATATTCCAGGTCAAGGAGATGTGCTTGTCATTGGAATTCAGTCTGTCCATAAAGTTCTGAAGGCTGGTGAGGTCTCCCTCCCACACCATGAACAAATTGTCTATATATCTGCAGTAACAAAGGAGCTGCTCTGGGCAATCCCGAAATACAACCTCTTCCTCCCAGTGGGCCATAAATATGTTGGCCACACTGGGAGCAAATCAGGCGCTCATTGCAACTCCCCTTACCTGCAGATAAAACTGGTGAGCATACCAGAAATAATTTCTTTCCAGACAAAATTGCAGACATTTTAACAGGAACCTCTTATGTTTCGAGGACAGATCAGATCCATCCAGAGCCCACCTAGTGGACTGAAGGGCATCCTTATGACTGATGATCGTATATAATGAACTGACATCAGCAGTCATAAGAAAGGTTTCTTGATTGCCCTTCACAGTTTCGAGAATCTGTAGCATGTGTTTCGTGTCCCGGAGGTAGGCCTTGGTTCCTACCACTAAAGGTTTGAGAAAAAAGACTATATACTGGCCTAACCGGGCAGACACTGTCTCGATACCATTAACAATCAGTGTGCCCAGGGGCCAACTAGGGTTTTTATGGACCTTTGGAAGAAAATTAATAATAGGGGTCCTGCAGGCAATAGGGTCTAAGAAAAGGGTCTCTTTCTTGTTCGATATGCCCCTTTCCTTCCCCTTCTTGACCAATAAATGCAGTTCTTCTTTAAATTGGAAGGCAGGGTCGGATCGTACAATCTGATATGTATCCCTGTCTTCCAACAGACGACCCATTTCCTCCTCATAATATGCTTTACTCATCCCTATAAGGCCTCCCCCTTTATCCGCTGGACGGATCACCAAATTTAATTTTTTTTCCAGAGAAATTATCCCCTTTTTGATATGGGAGGGATCTGAAAGTTTCTTATACTTAAGATCCCTAACATCATCCTCACGTCCTCATCCTCAGAGGGATTATGATTATGAAAGAGGGTCATCCACTATGAGGAACATCCCATATGAGCATTCTCGTGGATATGAGAGGGACATCCTTCTCAATATTACCACTCTGAGCAGACCAGTCACCCTGTTTATACCTCTAACAGATATGCCCCCCTATATGATGAGAGACAGATCAACTATGACGGTTTTTTAGGGTATCAGGCCTCCCACAGGAGTGGGCTGTTATATCAGACCCCCAAAGGAAGAAAGAGAGGAAGAGAGGAAACAGGGTGGGAAGGAGAGTACAAAGAAAAAAAATCCCAGTAGGTTTGGGTATACACAAGCTTAGCAGTACTGATTTATCTCAGGAGGAACTTAGGGTTCTTAACAGAGGGCTTAAATATGCCCCAGTGAGAAACCTTAACAAATTCCAAACTTATATGAATGTATAGAAATTCATTAGGAGCCTAAATATGAAAAAGTATTTCTTGTCTAGACCAGGAGAAAGAACTGGCCACCCCATTTCAGGAGTACACTCGGATTTGGCTAATAAGTCTGTTTTCAATTCCTTGAACAATGATAACAAATATTTAGAGGTCTTTAAAAACATGGTACTTAATGATGTTAGGGATCTTAAGTAGAGTTGAGCGGACACCTGGATGTTCGGGTTCGGCGGGTTCAGCCGAACTTCGCGAAAAAGTTTGGGTTCGGTACCGAACTTGACCCGAACTTGACCCCGGACCCCGAACCCCATTGAAGTCAATGGGGACCCAAACTTTTCGGCACAAAAATGACTGTAAAAAAGTCCTGGAAAGTGCTAGAGGGCTGAAAAATGAAGTAAAATGGGGGTAAGAGTAGGACAAGTGCCCTACAAAAAAATGGGGATAGGGAAAATAACTTAAAATCAAATAAAAAAAATAAAAATGGGAAGGGGGGGTGGATGTGGAGTAGGAGCCTAGAGGTTGACTAGGCCAATGACCGTGGCAGTGTAGGTGGAAGTGTCGGTGGTGGAGGAGGAGGAGGAGGAGGAGGTAGCCAACACTTTTTGTTGTTTGTTTGTTTTTTTTCTCCAATTGTGGTAGCCCCCAAAATATTGAGGCATATTCAAATAAACAAGTATACCAATGGCTGTGTGAGACCGTACAATAATCTGTCCCTTACAGGAGCAGCAGGAACCTCTCCCTATAGAACTAGGAGACGATTTTAGAACAATAATCTGTCCCTTACAGAACCAGCAGGAACCTCTCCCTATAGAACTAGGAGATGATTATAGAACAATAATCTGTCCCTTACAGGAGATGCAGGAACCTCTCCCTATAGCACTAGGAGACGATTTTAGAACAATAATCTGTCCCTTACAGCAGTGTTTCTCAACCTTTTACGATGAAGTACCCCTCCAGATCTAAAAAAAATTCCTAAGTACCCCTGTCTCGAGAAAGTAATTTCTATTGTTTTGGTGTCATGGTTTCTGTGTGTGTGTGTGTAATGTCAGTATGTGTTTATGAGGGTTTTTGTGCCCATCAAATGCAGCCTCACCGGTGTCCATCAAATGCAGCCTCACCGGTGTCCATCAAATGCAGCCTCACCGGTGTCCATCAAATGCAGCCTCACCGGTGTCCATCAAATGCAGCCTCACCGGTGTCCATCAAATACAGCCTCAACGGTGCCCATCAAATGCAGCCTCAACGGTGCCCATCAAATGCAGCCTCACCAGTGTGCCCATCAATGAAGCCTCACCAATGCAGCCTCACCAGTGTCCATCAAATGCAGCCTCATCGGTGTCCATCAAATGCAGCCTCACCGGTGTCCATCAAATGCAGCCTCACCAGTGTCCATCAAACGGAGCCTCACCAGTGTTCATGAAATGCAACCTCACCAGTGTCCATGAAATGCAGCCTCACCAGTGTCCATGAAATGCAGCCTTACCAATGCCCATGAATGCAACCTCAACAGTGTCCATCAATGCAGCCTCACCAGGGTCCATCAAATGCAGCCTCACCAGGGTCCATCAAATGCAGCCTCACCAGGGTCTATCAAATGCAGCCTCACCAGTGCCCATCAAATGCAGCCTCAGCAGTGCCCATCAATGCAGCCTCAACAGTGTCCATCAATGCAACCTCAACAGTGCCCATCAATGCAACCTCAACAGTGCCCATCAATGCAGGCTCAACATTGCCCATCAATGAAGCTTCACCAATGCAACCTTACCAGTGCCCATCAATGCAGCCTCATCAGTGCCCATCAATGCAACCTCCACAGTGTCCATCAATGCAGCCTCAGCATTGCCCATCAATGAAGCCTCACCAATACAGTCTCACCAGTGTCCATCAAATGCAGCCCCACCAGTGTCCATCAAACGCAGCCTAATCAGTGTTCATCAGACGCAGCCTAATCAGTGTCCATCAAACGGAGCCTAATCAGTGTCCATCAAACGGAGCCTCACCAGTGTCCATCAAACGGAGCCTCACCAGTGTCCATCAAACGGAGCCTCACCAGTGTCCATCAAACGGAGCCTCACCAGTGTCCATCAAACGGAGCCTAATCAGTGTCCATCAAACGCAGCCTCACCAGTGTCCATCAAATGAAGCCTCACCAGTGCCCATCAAACGGAGCCTCACCAGTGCCCATAAATGCAGCCTCACCAGTGCCCCTCAGTGCAGCCTGTCGGTGTCCATAGAATACATGAAGGTGAAAAACCTTCAGATCGTACAACCACTTTAACTGTTTTGGGGGGGGGGGGTTAATTAATCTA
>BLSH010328685.1:64876-92811 GCA_018402905.1 Glandirana rugosa
ACGACATTCCCTGTCTAATAACAAGATATTAGTAGAGGATCAAGATATCCCTCTCCAAGGACGACAACGACATTCCCTGTCTAATAACAAGATTTTAGTAACGGATGACGATATCCCAGTCCAAGGACGACAACGACATTCCCTGTCTAATAACAAGATATTAGTAGAGGATCAAGATATCCCTCTCCAAGGACGACCACGACATTCCCTGTCTAATAACAAGATTTTAGTAGAGGATCACGCTCTCCCTATAGAACTAGGAGATGATTATAGAACAATAATCTATCCCTTACAGCAATAGCAGGAACCTGACCCCTGACCCTATAGCAGTAGGCAATTATTTTAGAACAATAGTCTGACCCTTACAGCACCAGCAGGAACCTCTCCCTATAGAACTAGGAGATGATTATAGAACAATCATCTGTCCCTTACAGCAACAGCAGGAACCTGACACCTGACCCTATAGCAGTAGGCGATGATTTTAGAACAATAATCTGTCCCTTACAGCAACAGCAGGAACCTCTCCCTATAGAACTAGGAGATGATTATAGAACAATAATCTGTCCCTTACAGCAACAGCAGGAACCTGACCCTATAGCAGTAGGCGATGATTTTAGAACAATAATCTGTCCCTTACAGCAACAGCAAGAACCTGACCCTATAGCAGTAGGCGATGATTTTAGAACAATAATCTGTCCCTTACAGCAACAGCAGGAACCTCTCCCTATACCACTAGGAGATGATTTTAGAACAATAATCTGTCCCTTACAGCAACAGCAGGAACCTAACCCTATAGAACTAGAAGATGATTTTAGAACAATAATCTGTCCCTCAAAGCAGTAGACTCTACCTAGTCCAGTATCAGATCGTTCTGTAATGCAGGATGAGATGTTATTAGATCTGCAATCTGTCCCTAAAAGCAGGAGTAGTAAACTCTACCTAGTCCAGAATCAGATCGTTCTTTAATGCAGGATGAGTTGTTATTATATCTGCAATCTGTCCCTCACACGCCGGCAGCATCCTCTTCCTACACTAGCCTGAGAGCATGTAACATGCAGCACTACGTGACTCCAGCTTATACAGAGGCTGGGTCACATGATGCACTGGCCAATCACAGCCATGCTATTAGTAGGCATGGCTGTGATGGCTTCTAAGGGCGAACCAGTGAAGCGCTTGTTGATTGGCTGCCCTGCAGCTATTCAACAGGTGGGATAAAATACCCGAACCCAAACCCAAACTTTTTTCAAATGTCCGGGTTCGGGTCCAGGTCACGGTCACCCCAAAATTCGGTACGGACGCAAACTTTACAGTTCGGGTTTGCTCAACTCTAATCTTAAGTATAAGAAACTTTCAGATCCCTCCCATATCAAAAAGGGGATCATTTCTCTGGAAAAAAATAAAAATTTGGTGATTCGTCCAGTGGATAAAGGGGGAGGCCTTGTAGGGATGAGTAAAGCATATTACGAGGAGGAAATGGGTCGTCTGTTGGAAGACAGGGATACATATCAGATTCTACGATCCAACCCTGCCTTCCAATTTAAAGAGGGACTGCATTTATTGGTTGAGAAGGGGAAGGAAAGGGGCATATTGAACAAGAAAGAGGCCCTTTTCCTAGACCCTATTGCCTGCAGGACCCCTATTATTTATTTTCTTCCAAAGGTCCATATAAACCCTAGTCAGCCCCCAGGCAGACCGATCATTAATTGTATCATTTCAGTGTCTGCCCGAATGGGCCAGTATATAGTCTTTTTTCTCAAGCCTTTAGTGGTAGGAACCAAGGCCTACCTCCGGGACACAAAACACATTCTCCAGATTCTCGAAACTGTGAAGGGCAATCAAAAAACCTTTCTTATGACTGCTGATGTCAGTTCATTATATACGATCATCAGTCATAAGGATGCCCTTCAGTCCACTAGGTGGGCTCTGGATGGATCTGATCTGTCCTCCAAGCATAAGAGATTCCTGTTAAAATGTCTGCAATTTTGTCTGTAAAGAAATTATTTCTGGTATGCTCACCAGTTTTATCTGCAGGTAAGGGGAGTTGCAAGGGGCGCCCGATTTGCTCACAGTGTGGCCAACATATTTATGACCCACTGGGAGGAAGAGGTTGTATTTCGGGATCGCCCGGAGCAGCTCCTTTGTTACCGCAGATATATAGATGATTTGTTCATGGTGTGGGAGTGAGACCTCACCAGCCTTCAGAACGTTATGGATAGACTGAATTCCAATGACAAGAATATATCCTTGACCTGGAATATTAGTAAGGACAGCACAGTGTTTCTTAATTTAGAAATTTTTAAGAAGCATGGGGCCTTGCGTACACCTAGCTATTTCAAACCATCTGACAGGAATGAATACATTCCCCTGGGGAGTTGTCACCGCCATAATTGGTTGTGCAACATCCCCAGGGGACAGTTCATACGTTTAAGAAATAACTGTTTCTCTGAAGCAAACTTTATGACCCAGTCCCAAATTCTAACTGAACGGTTCCTCCAAAAGGGATATTGTAGGGATGTGTTAGTGCAGGAAGTAGAAAAGGTACGCAATATGGACAGGGGGACCCTTGTTGGTGAATACAAGAAAGTTGAGAATCCAAAACGGGATTTTCCCCTTATACTTGATTACAATGTTCAATACAGGAAGGTGGAAAGTGTAGTGGCCAGGCATTGGGAAATCCTATTAAAGTATCGTGTTCTGGGGCCCATCCTACCTACTAAACCACATTTTGTATACCGACGTGCCCCTTCTCTTCGGGACAGGATAGCCCCTGGGGTTATCAGCCCTCCACGACAGAAGGACAATACACTCTTTTCCTTCTTGTCAGGTTTTTATGCCTGTGGTCGTTGTCTTGCGTGTAGACAGGCTAAGGGCAATTTGAAAAAACGTAAGGGATTTGTTGCTAGGGCCATGGGAAAAGAGTACCAGATAAGGGACCTCATTACATGTAAGATGCGTTGGGTAGTATTCATGCTGGAGTTTAAATGTGGACTCCAGTATGTGGGAAGGACTTCCTGGGAACTTGGAGTTCGGGTCTGGGAACACGGTGTGGGAAGGACTTCCCGGGAACTTGGAGTTCGGGTCCGGGAACACGTTAGCAATATTAAAAAAGAGGTGAAAACGCATAGTGTCTCCAAGCATTTTTGTCAATTCCACAATAGAGACCCTAAAGACCTTACATTTTGGGAGATCGAGAAGGTCCAGCATCATTGGAGAGGGGGCCATCATGTGAGACAACTTTTGGATTTTCGAGACTGACGTGATGGTACCCCAAGGACTTAACGTGAAATTTGGCTTAAATCGTTTTATTTCTGATAGGTAATATCATTTTTTGGCTTAGTGCTATGCTTGGGGGTTTTTACTTTATTGATTTTGATTTTGGAATTTCTGCTTTTTGGTTCATATTTTATTGTTTTCATGTGTTTGAAGTATTTTTGTAATGTTGGTATATGGGTGAGTATTGATGGATGAATGCTTAGTTCTTCCCTTTTAACTAAATAGATTTTTAACCACTTTAAAAAAGAAATAGACTCTCTAATATTATGTTGGTGCCTGCTTTCTGGTTTTTGGACACTAGATGGCTCCTTCCGGAAGTGGGTCTGTTCACCTATATTCCCTCTTCCGTCCCGAGCTTCTTGAAAGCCTGAGATTTCTTTGTATTCCACTAGATGTCCCTACTGAGCCAGCCTGACGTTGATTAGCCTGGTTGCGATTTTCTATTTAAAGCCTGATGGTTCCATCTAAGCCCCGCCCAGCTGAAGAAGTCGCGTGATGACGTAACACGTACGGGGGGGGGGGTGCTAGGAAGGGCGTCATCCATCGATATACACTGATGTACCCATGAGATTTGAGAATATGCCTGTTTTTACGAAATTGATGTAAGTGCAATATATATCATATTAAAGTTACTGGTTTTACAGAGAGCACTTAGATCTCTTTTCTTTTATCATACCTTAATGTCGGTTGTTCAATCTGAGCCAGTCATACGATCAGAGCCTGTAAGGGAGCCTTGGAGCTGATCCACTCGTGTGTGGTAGAGCCTTGTCCTTCCTCTCCCCTTAGTGTGGGAACCAAGTGCTTTTTTAGATGTGGACATTTTATATTTATGCGCTGTACTTTATTATTATTTATACTTGCACTATGGAGAGTTTGTGATCGCTCCAAGTGTTCAGATTGCTTCTTTTAGGGATTTTCTACTTTGCGCTGACTGTTTACATTATTTATATACAGTGCCTTGCGAAAGTATTCGGCCCCCTTTGAACTTTGCAACCTTTTGCCACATTTCAGGCTTCAAACATAAAGATATAAAACTGTAATTTTGTGTGAAGAATCAACAACGAGTGGGACACAATCATGAAGTGGAACAAAATTTATTGGATATTTCAAACTTTTTTAACAAATAAAAAACTGAAAAATTGGGCATGAAAAATTATTCAGCCCCCTTAAGTTAATACTTTGTAGTGCCACCTTTTGCTGCGATTACAGCTGTAAGTCGCTTGGGGTATGTCTCTATCAGTTTTGCACATCGAGAGACTGAAATTTTTGCCCATTCCTCCTTGCAAAACAGCTCGAGCTTAGTGAGGTTGGATGGAGAGCGTTTGTGAACAGCCGTTTTCAGTTCTTTCCACAGATTCCCGATTGGATTCAGGTCTGGACTTTGACTTGGCCATTCTAACAGCTGGATATGTTTATTTGTGAACCATTCCATTGTAGATTTTGCTTTATGTTTTGGATCATTGTCTTGTTGGAATACAAATCTCCGTCCCAGTCTCAGGTCTTTTGCAGACTCCATCAGGTTTCCTTCCAGAATGGTCCTGTATTTGGCTCCATCCATCTTCCCCTCAATTTTAACCATCTTCCCTGTCCCTGCTGAAGAAAAGCAGGCCCAAACCATGATGCTGCCACCACCATGTTTGACAGTGGGGATGGTGTGTTCAGGGTGATGAGCTGTGTTGCTTTTACGCCAAACATAACGTTTTGCATTGTTGCCAAAAAGTTTGATTTTGGTTTCATCTGACCAGAGCACCTTCTTCTACATGTTTGTTTTGTCTACCAGGTGGCTTGTGGCAAACTTTAAACGACACTTTTTATGGATATCTTTAAGAAATGGCTTTCTTCTTGCCACTCTTCCATAAAGGGCAGATTTGTGCAGTATACGACTGATTGTTGTCCTATGGACAGAGTCTCCCACCTCAGCTGTAGATTTCTGCAGTTCATCCAGAGTGATCATGGGCCTCTTGGCTGCATCTCTGATCAGTCTTCTCCTTGTATGAGCTGAAAGTTTAGAGGGACGGCCAGGTCTTGGTAGATTTGCAGTGGTCTGATACTCCTTCCATTTCAATATTATCACTTGCACAGTGCTCCTTGGGATGTTTAAAGCTTGGGAAATCTTTTTGTATCCAAATCCGGCTTTAAACTTCTCCACAACAGCATCTTGGACCTGCCTGGCGTGTTCCTTGTTCTTCATGACGCTCTCTGCGCTTTAAATGGACCTCTGAGACTATCACAGTGCAGGTACATTTATACGGAGGCTTGATTACACACAGGTGGATTCTATTTATCATCATTAGTCATTGAGGTCAACATTGGATCATTCAGAGATCCTCACTGAACTTCTGGAGAGAGTTTGCTGCACTGAAAGTAAAGGGGCTGAATAATTTTGCACGCCCAATTTTTCAGTTTTTTATTTGTTAAAAAAGTTTGAAATATCCAATAAATTTCGTTCCACTTCATGATTGTGTCCCACTTGTTGTTGATTCTTCACAAAAAATTACAGTTTTATATCTTTATGTTTGAAGCCTGAATTGGGGCAAAAGGTCGCAAAGTTCAAAGGGGGGCGAATACTTTCGCAAGGCACTGTAGTTGTTCAAAATCGCCCATCTTTGTACCTCTGTCTACCACCCACAAACGGATGGTCTGGTGGATAGATTTGACAAAACATTCAAAAGCATGTTAAAATAGGTGGTGGACAAAGATGGGAGAAATTGGGATTTTTTGCTGCCATACCTATTGTTTGCCATACGGGAGAAAACTCAGGCATATACAAGTTACTCACCTTTTGAAATACTTTATGGGAGACATCCCAGGGAATTAATATATTTTGCAAAAAATACGTGGGAGGGAACGACCATGCCTTATAGAAGCGACCTCGAGCATATCTCACTGATGCCAGATAGAATTGCTGCTGTCATGCCGCTTGTACGGGAACATATGGAGCAAGCCCAGGAGGCCCAGAGAAGAGTTTATAATCGGGGTGCCAAGACCCAGGTTTTCAAATCTGGTGATAGAGTGCTGGTTCTAGTCCCCACAGTTGAGAGTAAATTCCTAGCAAAATATCAAGGTGCCTTTTGAAATTATGGAAAGAGTACGGAGGTAAACTACAAAGTTTACCAGCCAGGGAAAAGGAAACCCGAGCAAATATATCATGTTAATCTCTTGAAACCTTGGAAGGACCGAGAGACCGTAATGGCAATGCCAGCCCCCAAAAGGACATGGCCTTCGTAACACCCGAAGTGCCCATAACTGAAACCTTGTCAGTGGCCCAAATGAAGGACGTTAAAGAATTTGTGAGTAAGAATAGAGACTTTTTCTCTCACCTGCCCGGACTGACCACAGTTATACGGCACGACATTATTACAGAACCAGGTGTCTGTGTAAATGTTAAGCCCTATAGAATACCTGAGGGTAGGCGGGAAGCAGTTGCAAATTAAATAAAGAACATGTTAGAGCTGGACATGATATAGGAGTCCCACAGTGACTGGTCAAGTCCCATTGTGTTGGTCCCAAAACCAGATGGAACTTTAAGGTTTTGTAATGATTACAGGAAGTTGAACATCATGTCTAAATTTGATGCGTACTCAATGGTTCGGGTCGACAAGCTTGTTGACAGATTGGGAGGTGACCGGTACATAACTACTTTAGATCTGACTAAAGGTTACTGGCAGATACCCCTAACAGAGTCTGCGAAAGAGAAAACTGCGTATTCTACCCCCGAGGGGTCCTTCCAGTATAAGCGGATGTCTTTTGGCTTGCATGGTGCTCCTGCCTCATTCCAGAGAATGAGGAATAGACCTTAAGACCACATCACCAATACACAGCCACCTATTTGGACGATGTAGTCATCCACAGCCCAAATTGGGAATCTCATTTGCCCTGTGTGAAACCAGTAGTAGATTCTCTCAGGGAAGCAGGACTCACTGCCAACCCCAGAAAGTGTGCCATAGGCACAAATACCCTGGCTACATTATTGGTCAGGGCTGATCAAGCCTCAGATCAATAATATTCATGCATTTCTTGGGATCATAGGTACAGGCGTTTTATACCCAATTTTGCCTCCATTGCAGCCCCACTGACGGATCTGACAAAGGGTAGAGGGTCAGTCATGATCAAGTGGAATCCTGAGGCAGAGAAGGCATTTCAAATGTTGAAGCAAGCCCTGTGTGCACAACCTGTGCTTGGGACCCCAGATTTCACAAAGGAGTTTGTGGTGCAGACAGATGCCTCTGATGTGGGACTGGGTGCTGTACTGTCCCAAGTCAGAATCAGGGAGGAGCACTCAATGGTTTACCTTAACAGAAAGCTCAACAGACATGAGACAAACTATATCATTGTTGAGAAGGAATGTTTAGCTATCAAATGGGCTTTAGATGCCCTGAAATATTACCTGTTGGGGAGACCATTCAAAATAGTCACTGATCATGCCCCTCTGAAATGGATGTGTGATAACAAGGAGAAAAACAGTTGGGTGACAAGGTGGTTCCTTGCTCTTCAAGTATTTAGGTTCACAGTGGAACATAGAGCTGGGAAACTCCAAAATAATGCAGATGCCTTTCCCGTATCAATTGTCTGGTTGGGACAGTTGCTCAGCCGCAGCGGCTTGAGCAGAGGGGGGATATATGGCGCTATGAAAGGCGAGGTGATCGTTGGACATTATGTTTCACCTTGCATGCGTTCACTTGCAGGAAACTAAGGTGGGGTCCAGTCCAGGTTTTGCCAGCCACCTTGGCAGAGTTGGTTCCGGACCAGGTTTTGCGGTCCACTTGTGTCCATCAACAGGTGGTATAAAAGAAGCAAGTCTGGATCAGATGATTTGCTCTGGCCTGGGACTCAGGATCCATCAAACCAGAGAGAGCTTAAAATGAAGTTTGCTTTAAGACTGAAACAAAAAGATTTGCATTTTCTTTGTTTTGTGGGTGACTGGGAGACAACACTCAGTTAGGGAAACTGGGGATGCTTAGTAAGAGCCTGGATGGCAAGGATTTATTTTCTGTTTTGTTTGTTTTATTTTCATGCAACCTTTTAAAGTAAACTGGCTACAAGTCAGCTTTTAAGAAAACTTTCTTTCCCAGGAAAGGTGAACCCCCTTGAGCTAACCCCCCACAATATATATATATATATATATATATATATATATATATATACACTATCTCATAAAAGTGAGTACACCCCCTCACATTTTTGTATATATTTTATTGTATTTTTTCATGTGACAACACTGAAGAAATTACACTTTGCTACAATGTAAAGTAATGAGTGTACAGCTTGTATAACAGTGTAAATTTTCTGTCCCCTCAAAATAACGCAACACACAGCCATTAACATTTAAATCGCTGGCAACAAAAGTGAGTACCCCCCTAAGTGAAAATGTCCAAATAGTCCAAAATGTCCAAATTGGGCCTAATTAGCCATTTTCCCTCCCCAGTATCATGTGACTCATTAGTGTTAGAAGGTCTCAGGTGTGGATAGGGAGCAGGTGTTATCGCTCTCACTCTCTCATACTGGTCACTGGAAGTTCAACATGACACCTCATGGCAAAGAACTCTCTGAGGATCTGAAAAAAAATAAGTGTTGCTCTACATAACGATGGCCTAGGCTATGAGAGGATTGTCAAGAGCCTGAAACTGAGCTGCAGCATGGTGGCCAAAACCATACAGCAGTTCAATTCAGAACAGGCTTTGCCATGGTCGACCAAAGAAGTTGAGTGCACATGCTCAGTGTCATATCTAGAGGTTGTCTTTGGGAAACAGAAGTATGAGTGCTGCCAGCATTGCTGCATAGGTTGAAGGGTGAGGGGGGGTCAGCCTGTCAGTACTCAGATCATACACCGCACTTTGCATCAAATTGGTCTGCATGGCTGCTGTCCCAGAAGGAAGCCTCTTCTGAAAATGAATGCGCAAGAAAGCCCGCAAACAGTTTGCTGAAGACAATCAGACTAAGGACATGGATTTCTGGAACCATGTCCTGTGGTCTGATGAAACCAAGATAAACTTATTTGATTCAGAAGGTGTAAAGCATGTGTGGCGGCAACCAGGTGAGGAGTACAAAGACAAGGTTGTCTTGCCTACAGTCAAGCATGGGGGTGGGAGTGTCATGGTCTGGGGCTGCATGAGTGCTGCCAGCACTGGGGAGCTACAGTTCATTGAGGGAACCATGAATGCCAACTTGTACTGTGACATACTGAAGCCAACATGATAACGACCCCAAACACACCTCCAAGGCGACCACTGCCTTGCTAAAGAAGCAGAGGGTAAAGGGGATTGACTGGCCAAGCATGTCTCCAGACCTAAATCCTATTGAGAATCTGTGGGGCATCCTCAAATGGAAGGTGGAGGAGCACAAGGTCTGTAACATCCACCAGCTCTGTGATGTCGTCATGGAGGAGTGGAAGAGGACTCCAGTGGCAACCTGTGAAGCTCTGGTGAACTCCATGCCCAAGAGGGTTAAGGCAGTGCTGGAAAAAAATGGTGTCAACATAAAATTGACACGTTGGGCCCAATTTGGACATTTTCACTTAGGGGTGTTGCCAGTGGTCTAGACATTAATGGCTGTGTGTTGAGTTATTTTGAGGGAACAGCAAATTTACACTGTTACACAAGCTGTACACTCAATACTTTACATTGTAACAATGTGTCATTTCTTCAGTGTTGTCACATGAAAAGATATAATAAAATATTTACAAAAATGTGAGGGGTGTACTCACTTTTGTAAGATACTGTATATACACAGTATATTATATTTTTAACTAGGGAAAAGAGTTAAAAATACAATTCTGCTTTAATCAAACTTTAACTAATGTTGTGCTTGGAAATCCTTTGACATGTGTTTAATGTCTATTTGCAATATTTGCAAAACAAATACTTTATACTGCATATACAGTATACTAAAAAAATTACAAATTATAATGGTGGCCATACAAGGTTCAATAAATTATCCATTTATATTCCAATTAATTTCTCCTGATAGGACCAATGAATTTATAGTCAATAAGCCATTTTATGGATAAGGCACAGGACAACAAAGATTTTGTTTCCTGGACTCTTTTGTGTTTTTCTAATCAATTATTGGCTGCTTATCACATAAATAACCTGTAAGTTAATCTATCATGTATCATTTTATAGAAATCTTCTATTTTTGCAATTTCTTCTTATAGAGATTTTACAGTACATTAACTAATTTTTGCTTGTGTTATATGATGCTTTGTGTAGCTCATACGTGTCTAGTCATGCATTCAAGGCATACTGTGTAACATTTCTGGAACTGTTACAGTTTGGGCATGCCTAGGCATGCTTAGGCTGGATAGATGCGGCATGTTAGCCCTAGTTCACACTGACACGATTTGGCATGCGCTTTGACATGTCAAATCGCATGCCAAATCAGCGTCAATAGCCCACAATGGTACTGCCCTAATCGGTGTGACGCAGCACTTGCGGTGCCGCACCGATTTCAAGAAGTAGTTGTACTACTTTTCACAATTTCAGGTGTGATTTCCTTAGGCATCTGTGCAGAAACCCGCACAGATGCCTGTGAAATCACCACTGAAATCGGGACTGACATGCGTGAATGAAATGGTGCGAGTTCAGCTGAACTCGCACCATTTCATTCCCGCACTCAATGTGAACCTGCGCTAAAGGTTATTTCTTTTAAATTGTAAGCTCTAACGAGCAGGGCCCTCTGATTCCTCCTGCATTGAATTGTATTGTAATTGTACTGTCTGCCCTCATGTTGTAAATCGCTGCGCAAACTGTTGGTGCTATATAAATCCTGTATAATAATAATAAACAGCTTGCAAATGAAAATATTGAACACAAAAAAAAAAAAAAAAAAAAAACAGCTTGCATGCACAGATTCTACTAATTTCATTGATATAAGTTTCCATGTATTTTGATGCAATTGTTTCAAAGCATAGCATTATTGATGTACATGTAATTTACATAGCAAGTAAGTAAGTAAGCCAGTTCAAGACTAGTTATAGGATGAATGGTGACAGCAGATATGTCTTACCAATGTTGGAACAACCTTGACACTTTCTGTTACATTTGTGGCAAGTCCATGCATAAGCCTCAAAGATGCACCATGACTGGACTTGTTAAGAAAGCACATGAACAGTACTTTGGCAGTAAGATTAGTGATCAAGACAAGGCCTGGGCTCCTTATATTTTTTGAGCATGATGTACTATCGATCTTAGAGTTTGGTTCAGAGGAACTCAAAAGTCACTGCCATTTGCTGTCCTGATGATATGGCAAGAACAGTATGATCACAATATAGACTGTTACTTCTGTTAGACTTAGATCACTGGTTTCTCTGCTAAAAATAAGAAATTAGTTGAACTCTCCAAACTTCCTTCAGCCTTGAGACCAGTGTCATGTGAATATAATCTGTCAGTACTGAAGGCACCAAAGAAATAGAGCTTACAATGCATTAGACAGATACGGAGAGTGACATTGATCAGGATTTTGATCTGTGTGTCTGGTGAGCCTCATCTCATTACACAATAATAAAAAAAGACTTGGTCAGGGGCTTATTTTTGTCAAAATCAAAAGCAGAACTACTGGGTTAAAGAGTGCAAGGATGGTACTTCATATCACCCGGTGCAAAAATTTCTGTCTTTTGAAGCCACCAAGGTAATTTAATAAATTTCCTTGCACAGATTGACAGTCTCATTTTCTGTACTGACACTGATGGTTTATTCAAAGTCTTGGGTTGTGAGCAGTTTACTGGTATGGTATATCTTTACTGATTCATTAGTGTTAAGCCTCAAGGTTGTCTTTTTATACAATGGCAATGTACACCATTGAATACCTGTTGGCTATGTTGCACATATCCAAGAGACATATGGAAATATGTAACTGTTATTGAATCACATCTAGAACATCAAATACAAGTGAAATATTTGTGGAGATCTAAAAGTAGTGACTCTGCTGCCTGGATTGCCACATAGATGTGAATAGATATGAATTGTAGAATTGTGCAAGAGAGTCACATGCCTTTAAGAAGAAATGGCCATTCCAAAATAATTTGGTTCAAGTGCAGAAAAATGTGGCACATGAACCACTTGTTGACCCAACAAAGATATTTTTACCTCCACTCCACAAAAAAAAGTATTGAAAAATGTTGTGAACAAGGAAGGAGAAGGTTTTTGTTATTTGAAACAAACGTTTCCAAGAATAACTGATGCCAAGATAAGGGAGGCATTTTTCTTTGTCCACAGATCAGATATGCTTTCAATGAAAAGTGGTTTGAAGATCTGTTAATGGGGCCAGAGGAAAGTGCTCACAAAGCATATAAGGATGGCATTGAGAATTTTCTTGGCAGAGCACCAAGCTACATTCAGCAGGCTGGCAAATATCTTACAGCAAACAAGACCATAAAGTGCAACATGTCACTGAAGATTCATTTTCGGCAGTTGCACTTGGGTTTCTTTCCCAAAAATCTAGTTGCAGTCAGTGATGAACACGGTGAAATATTTTACCAGGCTATTGCCACAATAGAAAATGGTATTAAGTAGGGTGGCACCAATAAGGTTTTTTTATCAGTGAGTATAAGTACCAATACTTTCGGTCAAGTACTCACTGATACCGAGTACCTATGCTTTGCTGTGTGATTTGCGTCAATACAAAAAAAAATTGGTGCCATCTAGTGGGCAGTTTAGAATTCACAAAATATAGCACAGTAAGTAGGTACAGACAGATTAGACATTCAAAGCAGCAACCATTTATTGGAAACTGAACAGACTGATGGCATTAGGTAAATCGATCACAAGTCCATGCAGGGAGATAGTAGTGTGCCAGTGAGGCACTGTGATTCACGGGTTCCATAGTGGATGCCAGATCGATGGACAGAGCCAGCATTGGCCAGTGCACCTGGAAATGACAGCTGCCATCAGGGCTCATCACCAGCGACCAGGAGAAATGCCAGGAGCCCCGTGGAAGTGCTCCACTGTGGAGACAGTACTGTGCAGGTAACCAATGAGGGCGTCCATCGATCTGGCATCCATTGGGCTCACCGCCTGCCCCAGGAGCTCCAGGATTACACCCTACCATCTCCATGCATTTTGTAACTTCTAAACAGACCACTAGATTGCGCTTCTTCACACACAGGAGCAGTAAAGAAAATTGCATATCTGGACAGGAATTTCACCATGTTCCTGTTCAAATTGCATGCGTTTCTTTGCAGTACATTTTAAGCCCATTCATTTTGTATTGACGCAAATCGCAAAGTATTTTTTTCGGTATCGGGAGCATTTGGGCGAGTGCAGATACTCACTCAAATATCTGGTATCGGCACTGATACCGGTATCAGTGCATCCTTAGTATCAGACATCAATGCTGGCTGACTATTGTTGGACCCTGCAGTGAAATGCACCTGACACCCAGTACAAACAATAATCAGCAGCAAACACTTTTAGCCTTGTTGAACTCATGCAGAACATTGAAAACAAAATATATTATAGTCATTAAAATTTAATTTTATATTCTCAATATTCTTTTGTGATGCAGTCACTCTGAAATTATAATTGCGTTCAGTATGAAGGGGTCTATCTTAATGACCAAAAGTTTTTCAAGAGGCAAAGCTTAAAAAAATTTTGTTCAGTGTAGTTGGAGGATATGATCGAAAGCCATCAATCGCATCTCTGTTTTCACCATACAATTTCATCTGATCAGTCAAAATACAATCACATTCCTAAACAAAGCATCTTAGTGCTGCCAATCAATGTAACATGATTGATAATTTTCCATCCTCGTCAATCAACTGAGTTTGAATGAATCCAATTTAAATTTAGTCTAAATTTAAATAATTAAATAGTCTTTTTTTTTTAAATAGATTTTATCAAAAGGTATAGACATAAGGATACAACAACTGGACAAGACGTGAAGCCGACTTGTCTGGATTATACATTTTGTCATGAGAGAAAATGCAGAAACAGGAACATTACATGGAGACATCCTATAGCATTTAAGGAACCTACAGATAACCAGCAGGATGGATCTCCTATGATATAAGCTAGGGTATTGTGAGGGAGGGGAGGGCAGAGAGAGTCTACTGCCTGTATAGGGTTTCCAGCCTCTTGGAATATTGAAGGAGCCGTTAGCAGCATCAACCAGTACGTGTATATGTTATGAGTGATATACCAACAGAGAGAAGTACTGGATGTGGATAAAGCACTTTGATTCCTGATATAGCCTCTGATGGGGAGGTGCTTAGACAATGTCATCACGGATGAAATGGATCGGTTGTCCCGTGGAATAAGTGAAAGATTTCCCAAGGTTGCCAAGCTCCTTTTGGGGTAGGGTGGCGTTGATGAATGGTTGCCATCTCTGGTGGAAGTGACTAGCAGCACGGGGCTGTTGCAAGTCGGTATTGATTTTGTCTTTGTAGAGAAGAGATGTCAGCTCCCGTTTGACTTGTGACACTGTAGGACAAGAGGGAGAGGTCCAGTTTTTTAGAATGGATCTATGGGCCACTAGAAGGCATATTAAAGACCAGTCTTTGATCTGAGGGTCGGTGGAGTGGAACCATTGAATGAGTTGCTTGTCCCAGTGACCAAAGATGAGGAATAGTGGGTCTTTTGGGAGTAGAAAGAGGGTGATGCTGTAGATATATGCAATCATTTGATCCCAGAATGTTGCGACATACGAGCAGGACCAGAAACAATGAGTTAGTGAGGGTCTTTGTAGTTTTCAGAGTGGGCAGTTCATGGATTGAGGATTTGCCTTATCTGAGATAAAGGGAATGAAGGCATTAGTTTGAGTTGTGTTTCTCTTCAGATTTCGTTTGTAGTCAGCTTCAGTATTTTGTTATAGCCTCTCATGATCTCTAGGTCTGTAACAGAAAAGTCCTCGATCCAGTTGGCCCAGAAGAAGTAGCAGTGTGGAGGACGGCGTGGTGCCTTAGTGATGTATACTGTATCTCACAAAAGTGAGTACACCCCTCACATTTTTGTAAATATTTTATTATATCTTTTCATGTGACAAAACTAAAGAAATGACACTTTGCTACAATGTAAAGAAGTGAGTGTACAGCTTGTATAACAATGTAAATTTGCTGCCCCTTCAAAATAACTCAACACACAGCCATTAATGTTTAAACCACTGGCAACAAAAGTGAGTACACCTCTAAGTGAAAATGTCCAAATTGGGCCCAAAGTGTCAATATTTTGTGTGGCCACCATTATTTTCCAGCACTGCCTTAACCCGTTCACCAGAGCTTTACAGGTTGCCACTGGAGTCCTCTTCCACTCCTCCATGACGACATCACGGAGCTGGTGGATGTTAGAGACCTTGCACCTTCCATTTGAGGATGACCAACAGATGCTCAATAGGGTTTATGTCTGGAGACATGTTTGGCCAGTCCATCACCTTTACCCTCAGCTTCTTTAGCAAGGCAGTAGTCATCTTGAAGGTGTGTTTGGGGTCGTTACCATGTTGGAATATTGCTCCGCGGCCCAGTCTTTGAAGGGAGAGGATTATGCTCTGCTTCAGTATGTCACAGTACATGTTGGCATTCATGGTTCCCTCAATGAACTGTAGCTCCCCAGTGTTGGTAGCACTCATGCAGCCCCAGACCATGACATTCCCACCACCATGCTTGACTGTAGGTAAGACACACTTGTCTTTGTAATCCTCACCTGGTCGCTGCCCCACACGCTTGACACCATCTGAACCAAATAAATTTATCTTGGTCTCATCAGACCACAGGACATGGTTCCAGTAATCCATGTCCTTAGTCTGCTTGTCTTCAGCAAACTGTTTGCGGGCTTTCTTGTGCATCATCTTTAGAAGAGGCTTCCTTCTGGGAAGCCTTCTGCAGACCAATTTGATGTAGTGTACGGCGTATGGTCTGAGCACCAATTTTATGTAGTGTACAGCGTATGGTCTGAGCACTGACAGGCTGACCGCCCACCCGTTCAATCTTTGCAGCAATGCCGGCAGCACTCATATGTCTATTTCCCAAAGACAACCTCTGGATATGACGCTGAGCACGTGCACTCAACTTCTTTGGTCGACCATGGCGAGGCCTGTTCTGAGTGGAACCTGTCCTGTTAAACCACTGTATGGTTTTGGCCACTGTTCTGCAGTTCTGTTTCAGGGCCTATGCCATCTTTATGTAGAGCAGCAATTATTTTTTTCAGATGCTCAAAGAGTTCTTTGCCATGAGGTGCCATGTTGAACTTCCAGTGACCAGTATGAGAAAGTAAGAGTGATAACACCAAATTAAACACACCTGCTCCTCATTCACACCTAAGACTAACGCTAATGAGTCACATGACACCGGGGAGGGAAAATGGGTAATTGGGCCCAATTTGGACATTTTCACTTAGGGGTGTACTCACTTTTGTTGCCAGGGGTTTATATATTAATGGCTGTGTGTTGAGTTACTTTGAGGGGACAGCAAATTGACACTGTTATACAAGCTGTACACTCACTACTTTACATTGTAGCAAAGTGTGGTTTCTTCAGTGTTGTCACATGAAAAGATAGAATAAATTATTTACAAAATTGTGAGGGGTGTACTCACTTTTGTGAGATACTGTATATGTCTGAGATGGTGTATGTGCCCTCTGAGATTAAAAGTTCCAATTTGGTTTCACTGAATCTTTTGCTGTCCTCCTGGTTATGCCTTTTCAATTGTTTGTCATTTTGCACATTGCATATCTGTTGAATAATACAAATCAAAGAGTGTATGTCCACTATAAGTGTAAATATTATAAACCTAGCAAAACAGATAAATGGCCCAAACCATTATAGACTTCCTGTAAATTCTAAGCTTAAAGGTTAGCATTAAAGTGTTACAAAACCCACAATAGTAAAATCAGCCTGTATATGCAGCATAGCATGCTTGTTATACCCACTGTGGAACTTAAGGGGTTCACCCTCTGCATTGTATAAAAAGGCTGTTTTATCCTGTATGCCATGAATCCTTCCCTTCTGCATTGTCAATCTGGGCAAGTCTACATAATACACAGCAGGGTGGTAAAGCTGTGCATGCAGGGTGTGGTCTCTTATGCTGGATAGAACATTTCATGTTTCAGTTAAACTGTTCAGGTCACATGATATTGACATCACACATGTGAGAGTGTATACAGGCTGTAGTGGAAAACTCCTCCTACTTGAACACACAGCTATGGACAAACTGTTCAGGTTATTAGGAAACCAGGGTATACAGATCATCCCAAAAGGTATATAGTGGCAATATTTTAATGTAAAAAGAAGATTTATAAGCTGTGGGCACTGTTGGGGGGCAGATTAACTATTTTCATATTACTGGGTTTGGTAACACTTTAAAGCGTAACTTCACTGTTGTTGAGAAAAAAAACATTCCCATCTGAGTGATCTATGTACATTCCAAGGATTATAACAAACTTTGTTTCAGATTCCTACCTTTTGTTATTTTGAAGAAATCACTGCTTACTCCCCTGTGACTCTCTGCTAAGTGGGTCTAATGGGAGTGGTTTCATAATTATCAGTCAGCTGTAGTAGTTGCAGGGCACTAATGAGGAAAGTTGTTGGGCTGCATCCCTTTAGACGTGTTCCTATATTTTTTCTTTGTTTGCTATTTTTTTTCCCACGACCGTGGAATTACCCTTTAACCACTTGCCGGCCGCCCGCCCGCCACAGTGTGACGGCGGCAAGATGGCTCGTTGTCGTGAAACGCCGTCACCTGACGGCGGCCGCGATAACTAGCATTGTGAGCGTTCAAGCGCCGCCTGAGGCAAGCTCACTGTTTCTGGGGGGCCAGGGAGTGGGTAGGGCATACTCGATCGCCGCCGGCTACCCGCAATGGCCCCCCCCGCAGTGAAAGAAAGGAGGTCTGTGTAAGTAAACACGGATTTCCGTTCTGACAGAGGGGGAAGGGCGGTGATCACAGGCTTCCTGCATATGGAAGCCGAGATCACTCCCCTCCCCCTGCCAGCCCAGCACCAATACAGTAAGAACACACCCAGGGAACACATTTAACCCTTAGAGCGCCCTCTGCAGGGAAAACCCTTCACTGCCAATGGCATTTACACAGTAATCAGTGCATTTTTATAGCACTGATCGGTGTATAAATGCCAATGGTCCCAAAAAAGTGTCAAAATGGTCTGACATGTCCGCTGAAATATTGCAATACCGCTAAAAATTGCAGATCACTGCCATTACTAGTAAAAAAAATAAATAAATAAATAAAAACCCCAGAAATTAATTCTCAGCATCTGTAAACATGGTAAATTTTGCGCAAACCAATCAATAAACGCAGATTGCAATTTTTTTAACCAAAAATATGAGGAAGAATATAAATCGGCCAAAACCTATGAAAAAATGTTTTTTTATTTTATTTTTTTGGATTTGTATTTTAGCAAAAAGTAAGAAAAACTGTTTTTTTTTTTTGCAAAATTGTCGCTCTTTTTTTGTTTATAGCGGTGATCAGAAATGATGCAGAGGGGATCAAATACCACCAAAAGAAAGCTCTATTTGTGGGAAAAAAAGGACGCAAATTTTGTTTGGGTACAAGGTTGCACGACTGCGCAATTATCAGTTATAGTGACACAGTGCCGAATCACAAAAAGTGCTCTGGTCCTAAAGAGTGAAATCCTTCCGGGGCTGAAGTAGTTAAGTTAAGAGTAAGGTTTCAAACAGAGATATTTTGACCTGATTCGTTTCTGACTTGTTTTAGGAAATGAAAGCCCTGCACCAAAATATAACAGCACCTGCTTCTAGTAGACATATATTGGCTTGCACAGCAATACATACCAGTGTATAAGATTCAAAAAGAACTTCTATTTACAATGTATTGTAGTGCAACAACTTCACATTTAGTTGCTGAACACAACAGAGCCAAAAGCTGCCCTACTTTTCATATGTTACTATCCTCATAAATGTGCCCGTACCGCTGTTTTTCTTTTCCAAAAAGAAGGTACTGTATATAGTAAATTATGTAGGTTGACTGACACACAAGTAATGGGCTCTGCTGTACAACAAACAAAAGAATTCCCCCGCAGGGGTAAGAAACACAGTCCCAAAAAACAAAGGTCCGGTAAAACTATTTTTTTTTAATACAAATTTTATTGAAAAGAAAGATTTTCTTACAAATATTTGAAGCAGCAATAGTGGAACATATATGTGAGAAGTAGTCAATTATGGATACATTGAAAATGTGTGTTCTTATAAACAGATGATTATCCTATGTACAGTAGAAATTAACAAAGTGTCACTTCAAATAACAATTGTTATAGAAGAAAAACAACAATAGAATAAAACAAATGAAATAAAATAATGGGAGTAAAACAATTTTAAGCCTCCTGGCTAATAAATCAACCTCACTGAGTCTGCTCCAGTCCTGCAGACATGTTCCCTCACAGCTTGCTTGTTTCCTTTCAGAGAACCAACCCTGATAAACCCAGGGAAGGCAAATTATACCCCAGGTGGGGAGCAAGGTGTGGCCAGTGCTTAACCCCTAGCATCCTGCTACAGACCTCCAACTGCCACCCATTTACCGTAAGAACATCTAAATTCTGTGTGGCAGTTACACATCATCTACAACTGACAGGGGCTGTCTGTCACATAGCCTTTTACAATAAACTCAAACGTTCTACATATTGACTATGTATATTGGTTTCCCATGTATAACTTCATTCATTAATGTATGCATGAATTCCTTAATGCTGTAAAAAATAGAGGTTCCTAAAGGCCCTAAACCTATACCAAGCAATTCTATCCATTCAAATTAGAAAGCTTCAATTACAAAAACAGTTTTTTTTTTTTTTAATGTAAATTGTTATCACACAGATACGCTGCTTTAAATAGACAAGCATTCACAAATTGGTAGTAAAATACCCACATTTCTAAAAAAAGGAATGCATGATTTTAATTATGATTCTAACGTATAGCTGCATGTAGAAATCAATTGTCTGGAGTGACCGAGCTGGTAATAATCGCATAGATTTAATGATCTATCTATGTGTAATTATAACTTAAACATCAAGGTAAAGATCACATAGGTAAAGTGTATTGTGCAGAAACAAGTGATGACTACATGGTTCTTGCCTCAGTTAAAAGGGCAATGATGGTGATTTAGTGTGCTATTGATTTTGCATAATGATAGCTATTGCCTTGATTGACAAAGGTACAAAACTTTCTCAGTCCCTAGGTACTGTACATAAATTGAAATGAACAATGGGCAGCACTTCAGAGTACATTCAATAAATAATTTATTGCATAGCTTTTAACTGATATCACAAAGCTAAGGTTAAAACCATTAAATGTATTTCTGCATTTGTCTAAATAATAGCCAACATCAGTACAGAAGCAGTACATATGTAGCAATTCAGTCATTAGCTCCTTAATATACAAGGAACACTCTTTTATTGGGTGAGCATACTGCTTTAATTTGATAGATTTAGCTGTGTTGCTGATTTACAGTATTAGGCTTAAAGTCAAAGGGGGTTTTATAAAACAGAGTGAAGTAATTAACTGAACACTTTTACTAGGCTCCAATTATAACTATACCAAACAATGACCACTGCCAATTATAACTAGGTTTGATTATTTTCCAGATTTAACACATGAATAATTCATTTGTATAAAGATTCAGCATTTTCAAATATTCCACTGAAAAAAGTATCTGGTTGGCCTCTTCAATTTTTTTCTCTACTAAAAATATGTTCTAGCCACTTCAAGACCGCAATACGTATATATACATTGTGGCTTTGAAGTGGTTTACCACTTCAAGCAGTGGTAGAGTACTTCCCCCCATCCCACCACTCACCGGTGTCTCTCGGGCTTATCATTTCCACCGGTTCACTCGAGAAATGATCTGATGGTGTTGCCGGCTAGTCCTATCGGAGATAAAAGAGTAGATCCTCTTTGATTGCCTCTATGGACTTGGAGGACCGGAGTGACATAATGACATCACGTCCGGTCCAGGCTGGAAGTAAATATTTTTTTTTAAAGACAAATATCAAAAAAAGTTTTTTTTTTATCTTTTGCTTTTTAAAGGTAAAGGAGAGATTTGGGGTATTTTTTATCTCTCTTTAGATCCCTCCACAAAGAGGACCTGTCATCCTATTTATATTCTAAGTGATGTTTACATTCTTTGTAATAGGAATAAAAGTGATAAAAAAATTAAAGGGACAATGTAAAAATAAAAATAAAATAAATAAGAAAAAAAAATTTAAGGGGCCCCATCCCTCAGTGCTTGCGCACATACGTAAGTCACATGCGCATATGTAAACGGTATTCGCACCACACATGTGAGGTATCGCTGTGAATGCGAGAGCAATAATTCTAGCACTAGACTTCCTCCGTTACTCTAAACAAGTAACCTGTAAAGGCATTTAAAGCATTGTAGCAAGTAGTTTGTCACCATTCCACGAGCCTGCGAAAATTTTAAGTGTGACATTTCAGGTATCTATTTACTTGGCTTAACATCATCTTTAACATTTTGCAAAAAAATTGGGGTATATGTTGTGTTTTGGTATTTTTTTATCTTATTAAAGTGTATTTTTTCCAAACAATTGCATTTGCAAAACTGCTGCGCAAATACATCAGAACTCCTGTGTGTGGACTTTTTTTTTACAATGATTAAATCAATGTTTAAATCACCAATTCTATCATTTTTGTTTGGGTTATTATAGCCTATTTTGTTTGTTTTATACAGTATATCATTTTAATATTGTTTGCATTTTATAATTGTATACACATGTAAGAATATTTATTTGTTTTGTTTTTTTTTTTTTTTTTTTTACTAGTGTAGTTGGGTTGCTATAAAGTGAGGGGAAGTTTACAGGTTAGGGGCAGTTAGGAAAGCTACAATTTTGACTTGTTCTGAATGGCAATAGTCCTATGTGTATCAAACCAAAATCTGATAAAATAATGCCTTACACATAACACAGAGGCACCAAGCAATGTCATCATATGTTACGTGTCCTGAATATTTACTGACTGTAATGTTTTAATACATTAAATTTAAGGCATTTGTACTATTTCTCCTGTACCAAAAATCTGTCATATCAGCTCAGGTAAAGAAACAATGTAATCAGCTAACCCATGTTATCCCATATGTTATGAGTGCAGTGAAGTGTATACCCATTGTAATTGTTCCTCCAAATAAGAATGAACTCATGCTGAGAAACAGGAATCAATTCAGCGCCATCAAAATACATCTACAGTAATGTGTGATGCATCAGCTCTTATAGCAAATGAACTAAGTGCATTAAAGTGTTCTTACATTACCATCTACTACCGAAGCTTTAATACCAATTTCAAATGAAATAAGAATATTTATATTTTTTGAGATGTCAGTCCTCCCTTTGACAATGCCATCGTATGCTTTTACTTCTCCAACTGTTGGCTCCATGGCTACAACTAAGACCAGCACATTTCAAAATGTGTCAGCAAGGGAGACTCTTATTTTAGCTGTGCATGTGTCAATAAAGCCTGTTGTACATTTGGAACAGGGTGCCAGCTTCATGGACTTTTACTAGTGGCCTGTACCTAGGAAAGGTACTACTAGAAATGGCACTCTGCTCCTGAATTGTACTAGTGCAAGACCAGGTGAGATGATCAAACACTTCAGGTGTTTTATAAATGGCTGACGCACATCAGTTTCTGACTTGCCACAAAGTTACAGTGTTGCATTCTAATCAGTGGCAGCTGGTTTGCATTTCATTTGGGGGGGCGGCACTGCCAGGGGCAGTTTGCGGCAATAAAAGCACCCGCATCTCCCCCCTTCCCTCCACGCTGTCACTTACCTGTGGATGGAGGTGCGGGGAGCGGCCAGGAACAGTGGACAGAGGTGCAGCCCGGAGGTCCAGGGAGCATCGGCATGGAGGTCCGGGGAGTAGCAGCATGGAGGTCAGGGGAGCGGTGGCTCCCATGTCCGCTCCTCCGTCTCCTACTGTTCTCTTCCTGTTCCTAAATGCCAGGCATCCAATAGGATTGCCTGATGCTTAGGCCAATCGGGAAACAGGTTTCACAGACCCGTCTCCTAAATGGAGGGGAGGAACAGTACTGTCAATGTAGCAAAAGTTCATTTGCTATGGTCACACAATTGGGTGGGATCGGGGTGCACTCTCTGCACCCCGAGACCACCCTATTTTGAAGTCTATTAGGGCCTCGGGCTCTAATCAGGTGCTTAAAAAAAAAACACTCCCTCCCGGCCCCGCCATAGGAATCCAGGTGTCCAGCGTCCTGAATGGGGCTGGGGGCATGGATAGGGGGAAGGCGGTGCCCGTGTGCCCTTAATGCACAGGCTGCCAGCATTCCCCCCCACCAGGGGCAGTTTGCGGTAATGACAGCACCCGCATCTCCCCCCTTCCCTCCACGCTGTCACTTACCTGTGGATGGAGGTGCGGGGAGCGGCCAGGAACGGTGGCCAGAGGTGCAGCCTGGAGGTCCAGGGAGCATTGGCATGAAGGTCTGGGGAGTAGCCGCATGGAGGTCAGGGAAGTGGAGGCTCCCATGTCTGCTCCTCTGTCTCCTACTGTTCTCTTCCTGTTCCTAAATGCCAGGCATCCAATAGGATCACCTGATGCTTAGGCCAGTCGGGAAACAGGTTTCACAGACCTGTCTCCTGATTGGAGGGGACGAACAGTACTGTCAATATAGCAAAAATTAATTTGCTATGGTCACACAATTGGGTGGGATCGGGGTGCACTCTCTGCACCCCGAGACCACCCTATTTTGAAGTCTATTAGGGCCTCGGGCTCTAATCAGGTGCTTAAAAAAAAAACACTCCCTCCCGGCCCCGCCATAGGAATCCAGGTGTCCAGCGTCCTGAATGGGGCTGGGGGCATGGATAGGGGGAAGGCGGTGCCCGTGTGCCCTTAATGCACAGGCTGCCAGCATTCCCCCCCACCAGGGGCAGTTTGCGGTAATGACAGCACCCGCATCTCCCCCCTTCCCTCCACGCTGTCACTTACCTGTGGATGGAGGTGCGGGGAGCGGCCAGGAACGGTGGCCAGAGGTGCAGCCTGGAGGTCCAGGGAGCATTGGCATGAAGGTCTGGGGAGTAGCCGCATGGAGGTCAGGGAAGTGGAGGCTCCCATGTCTGCTCCTCTGTCTCCTACTGTTCTCTTCCTGTTCCTAAATGCCAGGCATCCAATAGGATCACCTGATGCTTAGGCCAGTCGGGAAACAGGTTTCACAGACCTGTCTCCTGATTGGAGGGGACGAACAGTACTGTCAATATAGCAAAAATTAATTTGCTATGGTCACACAATTGGGTGGGATCGGGGTGCACTCTCTGCACCCCGAGACCACCCTATTTTGAAGTCTATTAGGGCCTCGGGCTCTAATCAGGTGCTTAAAAAAAAAAAAACACTCCCTCCCGGCCCCGCCATAGGAATCCATGTGTCCGGCGTCCTGAAAGGGGCCGGGCGCATGGATAGGGGGAAGGCGGTGCCCGTGTGCCCTTAATGCACAGGCTGCCAGCATTCCCCCCACCAGGGGCAGTTTGCGGCAATGACAGCACCCGCATCTCCCCCCTTCCCTCCACGCTGTTACTTACCTGTGGATGGAGGTGCGGGGAGCAGCCAGGAACGGCGGCCAGAGATGCAGCCCGGAGGTCCAGGGAGCATTGGCATGAAGGTCCGGGGAGTAGCCGCATGGAGGTCAGGGGAGCGGCGGCTCCCATATCTGCTCCTCTGTCTCCTACTGTTCTCTTCCTGTTCCTAAATGCCAGGCATCCAATAGGATCGCCTGATGCTTAGGCCAATCGGGAAACAGGTTTCACAGACCTGTCTCCTGATTGGAGGGGGGAACAGTACTGTCAATATGGCAAAAATTAATTTGCTATGGTCACACAATTGGGTGGGATCGGGTTGCACTCTCTGCGCCCCGAGCCCACCCTATTTTGAAGTCTATTAGGGCCTCGGGCTCTAATCAGGTGCTTCAAAAAAAAAAACACTCCCTCCTGGCCCCACCATAGGAGTCCATGTGTCCGGCGTCCTGAAATGGATAAAAGGAACAGCTTTTTAATTATATTTTTGCTGTGTACTGTATTGTGAAATGTCATGTAATTTTTCATGCTAACTTAAAGTTACTGAAAGACACATTTACATTTTAAAACAAAGGGGCATTTTTATAAATCAGTAAAAGTGACATTCACCAAATATTGACTGCAGGCGAATCTTCCTGATACATGTGTTTTAAATTAAAGCTAATAAATAACCACCTCTAAATATTTGGTGAACTGTACATTCAAAAAGAGGTGTTCTGGGATGTAATAAGGAAGGGAGAGGAATGTTATAAATTATTTATTTATTTATTCTTACATGAATTTTAACTGTGAGAGAACTGTGGGGCCTCAGTATGATATGCCTACTTCACTGTAAAAAAATATATTACAGTAATTCTCCCTAACAGAAGCAAACAAGTAGAGAACCTTATTAAAAACCTAAATATTTTATTAAGTTTTGCCATGAAAAAAATAAAAATAAAAGGAATGCATGTACAGCGGTATACAATCAAATGACATCACATTGCATTGCATAAGAGAAGGATTTACATTGTGCTTAGTCTCAAAGACATAGATAGCTACGGTTGTCTCCTATGACTTTGTTCTTGTTCAGGGTAGAGCTCAATGATTGATCACAAAGTGTTGTGTCCTCCTGTAGGTAAAAAGTTTTTTTTTTTTTAAGTGGACATGTGATTGATAGTTATTATAGAAATATTGTAACATATCAAAGTTCAAGCAATATAGCATAGTGATTAGCTTATTACTTCAAAACTTTAGTACATGTTTTTTAGGTAATCCAAGTGTGTTGTCCTGGAAAAGAGGTGTGGAGTTCATTGTCTATCTTTGTTTGGACCGATTAAGCTTAAAATTCAAAAGCTAGTTATACTGTAGTTCCCTTTAGGACTGGAGCTCTTTAACATATTGACCAGTATCTGAGTATCTGAATGCTGAGAAAATTGTTTGTGTAGTCGGGTGCAGCCAGCTGTGAGTGAGGAGTGAGAAGCAGGCTGTATTCCAATCCCCCCCAGCTTGCCCCTCTGTCGCTGCTGCAGAGAGGAGAGAGGCACAACTACAGAAGAACTGTAAAGATCCCCTGCTTGTTTCTGCTCCCCCTCCCTATTGGCAGCAGTAACTTGACCCAATCAGCAGCGGGGAGGCGGCTCTGTAGATGATGATGGTGGCCACAATTAGACATGTGCAGAAGGAAAAAAAATTGTTTTGTTTAACCACTTGACAACTGGGCACTTAAACCCCCTTCCTAACCAGACCAATTTTCAGCTTTCAGTGCTCTCACATTTTGAATGACAATTACTCAGTCATACTACACTGTACCCATATGAAATTTTCGTCCTTTTTTTCACACAAATAGAGCTTTCTTTTGGTGGTATTTAATCACCATTGGGGTGTTTATTTTTTGAGCAATAAATGGAAAAATACCGAAAATTTTGTAAAAAAATGCATTTTTCTTTATTTCTGTTATAACATTTTGCAAATTAGTAATTTTTCTTCGTAAATTTTGGCCAAAATTTATACTGTTATATGTCTTTGGTAAAAATAACCCAAATTAGTGTATATTATTTGGTCTTTGTGAAAGTTATAGAGTCTACAATCTATGGTGCCAGTCACTGAAAACTTATCACACCTGATGCACTGACGGCCTATCTCAATTCTTGAGGCCCTAACAAGACAGGAAAGTACAAATACCCCCCAAATGACCCCTTTTTGGAAAGTAGACAGTCCAACGTATTTAGTAAGAGGCATGGCGAGTTTTTTGAAGTCGTCATTTTTTCCCACAATTCTTTGCAAAATGAAGATTTTTTTTTCAGTTTTTTTTTCCACAAAATTGTCATATTTAACAGGTTATTTCTCACACCCAGCATATGCATACCACCAATTACACCCCAAAACACATTCTGCTACTCCTCTTGAGTATGGTGATACCACATGTGTGAGACTTTTACACAGCCTGGCCACATACAGAGGCCTAACATGCAGGGAGCGCCATCAGGCGTTCTAAGGACATAAATTACACATATAATTTTCTGACTACCTCTTGCACTTTTGAAGGTCCTGGAGCACCAGGGCAATGGAAACGCCCCAAAAATGACCCCGTTTTGGAAAGTAAATACCCCAACATATATTCTATGAGGCATAATGAGTCTTTTGAACGGTTCATTTTTTCCACAAGTTTTTGGAAAATGCGGAAAGAAAATGAAAATGCATTTTTTTTTTACACAGGGTTGTACATTTATACAATATTTCTAACACACAGCATGTACAGTCCTGCTCACCATTATTGGCACCCCTTCATGTTTTGCATAACTGAGTGAATGTCTTCAGAAATAAATGGAAATGTACCAAATTTATATCAGCAGGATCTTTTAATTGGAGGTCCAAAGTAATTTAACAAAGACAATTGTTATTTCAACATAGATATTGTAATTATAAAGAAAAAACAGAAAACCAGCATGTGCACTAATATTGGCACCCCTCCTTAATATTTGGTTGCACACCCTTTGGCAGCGATGACAGCCTCCAAACGTTTCTTATATCCATCGATAAGCTTCTTGCACTTCTCGGGTGGCATTTTCTCCCACACTTCCTTTGCAATATGCTCAAGCTCTTGAACATTTGCAGGGTTCCTTTCTCCAATCGCAGTTTTCAGCTCCCCCCAAAGATTTTCAATTGGATTGAGATCAGGACTCATTGCTGGCCATTTTAAAAC
>BLSH010328685.1:101505-126963 GCA_018402905.1 Glandirana rugosa
ATCTAGTGGAGAAGTGAGGATCGATGTAAGATGGAAGGTGGGAACTGCGGGTATAAATGCTATGCCAAGACAGCCTGGTCTCTAGTTTTAACACTGTCAAACCTCTTTCCCGTTTTATCCGGGAAGCTATCTGAATTAGTTTGCCTCTAATAAAGGCCTTATGGGCAGCCCATACCATTTCTGGTGAAGAATCGTCCGAAATATTAAGAGCAAAAAATTCCTGGAGGTTTTTATCGATTTCAGAATTTATAACTGGGTCCGATAACAGAGACTCATTAAGTCTCCAGTGCGGCTTGGGGAAGAATTTAGATCTGAGCAGTAGCTGCATCTCCACTAAGGAGTGGTCCGACAGAACCGTATCGTAAATATGGGCGTCAAGGGTGGAAGGTAGAATGTAGCTAGGAGTGAAGAGGTGATCTATCCTAGAGTATGAATTGTGAGGGCTGGAGAAGTGTGTAAAGTCCCTTTTAGAAGGATGTTTATCCCTCCATACATCCATTAGATTATGAGAGTGTAAGAGTTTCGCTATCCTTAGACTTTCTCTGGAGGGGTGGAGGAGTTGACTCCCTAGTGGTCTGGATTTGTCTAAAGTTTGGTCAAAGGCGACATTTGAATCTCCCCCCAGAATGAAAGTTCCCTCCACCAAGGGGGCAAGAGCGTCTAACATTCTCTGAAAAAATTTAAGTTGACCTTTGTTAGGGGCATAGTATGATATTAAGGAAATTACTTTATCCTCCACAGTTCCCATGACTAACAAATACCTGCCTTCAGGATCCTTCACTTCTGTCGTGCATTTGAAGTTACAATGCTTCGAGAAGAGTATCGCTACTCCCTTAGTTTTACTTTCGCCGCTGGCCAAATAAAATTGAGGGAAGTGCGAGTGAAGAAATTTGGGTTTATAACTGGGGGGAAGTGAGTTTCCTGCAGCATTATTATGTCTAGTTTTAAAGATTTGTAATGATCTCCAATTTTTTTACGTTTTATGGGAGAGTTTAGCCCTTGGACGTTGTGTGTGGCAACCCGTAGAGGGCAACAGGGTGGATCAGCCATCGCTACAAGGGTAACTTAACATATTGGTACTGTAGGCACTTACCCACTCCCGGGTGCACTCACATAACAGGAAGCCTTGAGGACATCGGAAGACCGTGTGTTGAGCAATAACCACCCTAGAAAGAATGGAGGAGAGAAAAAGAGTAGCAAAGGAGAAGAATGAAAGAAACATTAGCTGAGAGATATACCTTGTAAGTCCTGTTAGCTCGTTCAAAAGCCCTGAAAAGGGCCATTTTCTCCTTATAAGGGAAAAAAGGCCAAGGGGGGAGAAAATATAGAGCCCCTTGGGTACCCTTAAGTACAAAACAAAACGTCTGGCTGTTGAGGCCAGGCTGCCCATCTCCAGTCTGTCTTATAAGGACAGAGAGAGAGGGGCGGAGGCGCAAGTGGACCATCGCCCACCCCGAGACCCTCAGAATAACAAAAGAAAAATTACGTTAACCTTAATCCATACAGAACTGTGAGACCAAAAACTAGTGTCCTCCTTCCCCCCTAAAACCAAGGGGGAGGGCAGCCACATGAGGAAGAAGAAAGGCATTACATGGACCCTAAGTCCCTAGATACTTCCCAAAATGAAAGAGTCCATTAGGGTGCTTAAGTCTCAATGTTCGTGTTCGTGGAATACGCAACGGGAAGGAGCATTGTGGTGTTCTCACCAATTATTGAGGAGGAGTAAAAAGGGGAAGACCAGCTATGTTGTAGTCTTGCAGAGTTCGACCTTGTCTTAACTAGTTAGAATCAACATTGGGGCTCAGCTGGGTGGGGAGATACCAAGAGGGGCGTAAACAAGAACCTTCCTCAGGGCCCAAAAAAGGGGGTAAGAATAAAAAAGGAGAGTAAAGTCCTGTTGGACCATGTTAAATGGACTGATCAAGGAGGCCCGTTTTCTTTGGCCCGTTTAGGCTTGGCTTTTTTCCATAAGGGGGTCCTGGGGCTGCTTGGTGACTGTCTCTTGGCAGACCCGAAGTTGTTAGAGGTGTCCATACCGGATTCTTGACTGATCAGGTTAAGATGAAGAAATAGTTTCTCTCCCTCTTGTAGAGAGGAAAAGGCATAATCCCTTCCCCTGAGGGAGAATTTAACTGCAAACGGAAATGACCATTTGTATTTTATTTCCTTCTCAGTTAGTACTGAGAGGAGAGGTTTAATAGCTCTCCTCTTTTGGATGGTGGAGGGAGCGAGGTCGGCAACAATTTGTACCTTGTGGCCCATGCATAGAATCTGGTCAGCACTCCGCGACTGTCTCATTATCCCCTCTTTTATATTGTAGAAGTGAGGTTTGACGATTATATCTCTCGGGGTACCGTCTTTCCGAGGGGGGCCTAAGGCTCTGTGGGCCCTATCCAGCTCCAGACGATGTTTTGGCGTTTCAGGTAGTAAGTTGGATATCAGATTCCGAATTGCTTCTGGGATGTCCTTGACCTCTTCCGGTAGGCCTCTCACCCTGAAGTTATACCGTCTCGATCTATTTTCTAGATCATCAATTCTGGAGAGGGCCATGTCTAGTTGGTCTTGTAAGGAGATTATCAGATCCGAGTTCTGATTGGAGGTTGCAGCTGTGGATTCAAGCTTATTCTCAATAGCCTCAATCCTATTTCCAAACATTTGGAAGTCTGATTTGATTTCCCCTGTTATAGTGGCAATTGTGTTTGCTAATCCTCTTTCCAGAAGAGCAGAGAATTTGTGGTAGAGATCTTCTACCTGTAGGGATAGATCTTGGTTAGGCGGATTAGGAGGAATAGAAATCGGACTATTTGGAATTAACTGAGGAGAGGCAAGTTCCCCCTGAAACCTCCCCAGCAATGACTCAGTGGAGGTGGGTGAGGGGGTGGGGGGTTGGGGATGACCTCCTTTCATCCCGGGAGTGAAGTTCAATAGTGCCGGGGATATTACCGGTCTGGAATCTCCACGGCCTGAGGGTCCTGGTGTTTCTGGTGGGTGTCCCTCTATGTAGGGGCTCTCCCGGCCTCCCAATCCATTACTGGGGCCTTAGTTGATCCCGGGAGCCCTTGCGTGGGAACTGAATCAAAGAGCTGGCTGAGGTCCTTTTTGGCCGAAGGTCCAGACATGAAGGGATGTCTTCCTGTGACCTGACTTTATAATCCCCTAGTAGGGAAATATGAGCTGTGGTGGATTAAGAGATAGGACTTATTAGAGTAGGTGGAAGTGTCTCAAAACCGTTTCTCTGTGCTGGGCAAAATGTTATATATAAGAAAAAAAACCACCCCAAATAGTCGAGAAGCTTTCAGGGACGTTACGGACAGTCTTGGTGAAGCCTCTAGAGAGCTAGGTGATAGCCCCAGGATCTTGAGGAAGTGCAGCAATTTTCTATATGCCTGTCAGCATGCTTTAGGCCTAAGCGGCGGCCATCTTGGTCCACCCAAAAGAGTGAAGATCCACTATTCTGGAAAGGTGGTGACTATTAGAGGGTACCTCACCTCTGAGTAGAACTTCTGGGTGGTCCGGGGAGGTACTCCGGAACTTTTGGGGACCTCTGAAGGATCATAAGGGATGTGGACTGTCCGAGTCTTGCCTTAGGTCGCGGCCGCGGCCATCTTGGTGCTCCCTTCTCTCCGTGTTAGGCTCCGGAGCACGGTCTCCACCGGTCCTCGGCGGGCCGGAGATGTCCTCCCGCGATACGTGGAGCTAAGGGAAGCGGTCTCTGTTGAGAGATGACCTTCAAACCTCTGTATGTGTGAGCTATCGGGTCCCCGGGCGGGCGGTGGTGCGGAGCACCAGGTTACGTGTCCATCACGGAGCTCAAGCGCATGCGCACCTTCTATTTTATTTTATTCTCTTTGGAAATTGGAAAACTATTCAAAATCCAAAAACGTTTCAAATTCCAGTCAGAAAACTATTTGAATTTGAAAGCTTTTCGAATTTGAAAACTTTTCGAATTTGAAAACTATTCAAATTTGAAAATTATTAGAAAATGATTAAAAAATGATTCAAATTCGAATTCGATTTTTTCTTTCATTATTTCGGATTCATTTAAATTTGGTACTATTGGTTTTTTTTGTTTTTTTTTTTGCATCATTGACTTATTTTTATTGCTGAACTATGTTCAATGGTACAGTGAGAGCTACAGCGTATATTGCTGTTGAGTATGCACAGTGATTGAGGCACATGGTACAAAACACATTCATTAAAAATTGTGACAGAATGAAACACCAATCCAGGTGATGCAAAAAGTCAGTAACAAGAAAACATAAAAAGACTTTAAAAAAATGCATATATCTGTGGGTGAGCACATTGTGCATACAAAACCCATTTTATCAGAGTACTATCTGCAGATGATAGAGCAAATATGCATGTTCTGCTCACTAGCTCCTTATCACATCTCAGTCCTAAACATCCTTAGGCACTTGACAAATGAGGTAATGGAAGCTTCTACCATTCTTTTATTTTACAGCTCAACAGAATAGCAAACAGGTAACTAGGCCAACTTGATATGCATAGGAAAGTTATAAGAAAGGAAGCCATTCTGGTAAGTTCTCGGTTCATCTCTGCATTTTGTTCCCTCTGACGCTGCACTGCTTTACGCTGCTCTTCATCAACTTCCAGCCGTGTTTGTTCCTGTTCCTTCAGAAATGCTTCCCATCTTGCACAAAGTTTCTCATGCCCAGCTTTCTCTGCACCACTCTTTGCATGTTCCTGCTCTTGCTGCTGGAGCCTGCGGACAGTATGATTGGCAGTTTCCAAGGTTTTTAGCACCAACCCCAGCTGGTCTTGCATTGTGTCCAAACATTTTGGAAGAACAGGATCGCTGTTTTCAGATATGCTGTTTTTCACATTTTCAAGGACTCTCAGTTCTCTAAATCCTCGCTTTTCCTCAAATTCCTTAATAAAATACTGTGTTTCTCCATGGATAACTGTTCGGTGATCCAAAAGTCTTGAATGGATCTCTCCAACATCCTTAATGATAAGTTGGGTTGCTGGTGTCACAGAATAGATGTTGTCCCGGGCTCTGGGGCTCGCCATGACCGGAGAAGCTCTGGAAGGAGAAGTAGTACTCATCTTCCTGCAGGAGACAGCTGACCACCATGTCACATGACCCCAGTCACCAGAGACGACCCAGAGCTCACGGAATCACCCCGCCACTACCCCGTACTATTGTAATTCAGACTTTGGATACATTCAAATTTCCGAAAAACAAAAATTTGTCTGAATTTTAGTTCAGAATGAAACAAACCGCACATGTCTAGCCACAATGATACATGGGATTTGTAATTCTTAAAGGGGTGCTGTACAGTACAAATGGATGGGGGTTTGGACTTCATTGCCCAGGTTTCCAGGGCACACCAGGGGGAAGGGACTGAGAACTTTCCTAAAGTGAAAGAGAGATCAGGGAGAGTGAGAGGATGGTGCTGTGGGGACCAACCCAGAGGAAAGAGAGAGAAAGAGACTGAATCGCTGGAAAACCCGCCCCCATCCTGAGAACCGGAGAGTGCAGAGGGACCAATGCTGATGTGTCACTGGGAAAGAGGGAGAAAGAGACTGAATCACTGGAAAACCTTCCCCCATCCTGAGAACCGGAGAGTGGGACCACTGCTGATGTGTCACTGGGCCCGGTGAGAGGGCTTTGCAGCCATGACCTGTTGCCACTAAAAACCGAACCCTTAGGAACTGACTACACAGCTGTTTTATATAACTTTTACTACCTGCATGCCTTATTTACTGCCCTCACACCCATCAATGCACCCCAACATTAGCAGGACTAAAGACCGTCCCTTTACAGTCACCACAGAGAGACCTTTAGACCTTTTGATTAGCTTAAGAGGTACCTTTCAGGGCACATTGCATCAAACCCTAGCCAGGAGTGCACTCTAACCCAGTTGCAGTATTATTATTGTCATTGCAGTTAACGTTTATTGTTGAATTAGCTGATTAATGTGTTGATTTCAGTCTAGTTGTACAGAACTCTTTTCCAAATTACTTTGGCATAGCTATTATACTGTCTAGCAGACTGTGTCTGAATCTACTTTCTGTGCATTCATTTATGCTTAAACCATTATTTAGTCTAACCTGTACCAATGCAATAAGTCAATTTACCACTAAACGGTCTTGTGTCAATTTCCTGGTGCTAATTCACAGCCCGATTAAAGGTATTTATACTCGTATTCTTATAGGTTCTTGTAGTAACTTTCATTCAGGTGTGTCAGAGGGGCTGAGGTTAAAGTGTTATTAAACCCACAACAGTAAAATCAGTCTGTATATGCAGTAAAGCATGCTTGTTATACTCACTGTGGAACCTAAGGGATTAATCCTTTGCATTGTGTATTAAGGCTGTTTGATCCTGTCTTCTCTAATCCTCCTCTTCTTCTACTGTCTCCAAAAAATAACCTGATATGTGCAGAGCCGATGGACGGGCTGCACATGCTCAGTTTGGTGTGTATTGCTAGATAGTGTTTGTTTTTTCTTGAGAGGGTGCATGTGATCAGAACAGGGCCAATCAGCATTGTCCAGACATGTCCAGACAGAGGTTCAGGGGAGAATGAAAACTCCTCCTTCAAGCTTTACTAGGAACTGATAAAAGTTACAAGGCTGCTATATACTGCTGATGAGAAAAGGTGTTTATCAGTTTATAGTTTCTAAAATAATTGCATTTCCATGTTCTGTGTACTGTGGGAGACCAGATATAGTGAATGCAGGTTCTGGGTTTAGTAAGGCCCCTTTCACACATATGGAACGTTCAGGTCTGCCTGTCAGTGTTTCAGGCAGACCTGAACAAACACTCCATTAACGTCTATGGAGCGATGGATGTCAGCGGTGACATGTCCACTGACATCTGATCTGCAAAATCCAGATGGATGGAAACTCTATTTCCATCCCTCTGGTGGATCGGATGAAAACAGACATGCAGATCCATTTTCATCCGATCCCCATAAAGTAGAGCCGGGGCTCTGACAAATCCATCTCTGCACAGTGAGCAGAGGCAGACCTGTCATCCGCTGGCTCAGTGGAGATCAAAGGATCGATCCCCGCTGAGCAGCAGAGTCCGTCAAAACAGACCACACAGTGCGAAAGAGCCCTAACACTAAGTTGAGGCACAGAACAATGAGCCAAGCGGCTCCTGTGGGAGTAGCACTACATTTGTTTTACCAAAGGTTCAATGCTTCTATCATATCAACTATCATATAAACTATAGTCAGTGTTAGAAAAATATTTTTTTTTTGGATTCTCTTCTTGTGGCCCCCTTCACTACTAGTTATTCTGTGTAAAGTAAATCTTGAAGATCTCATTGTACACTTTCTATTGTTGGAGGGTCAGAGGAGAACCATTTACAATGTCTGCCAGTTAAAAGGCAAATGTGTACCCAGCCTCTGTTATGTTGAAGGATATTGGGATTACTGGACGTGCTTCCAATAGCTAACTATTAATAACTGGAATTTGTGTTTCCAACATGTACATATCTATTGGGGAGCATTTCCAGAAACAGTGAGATAAAGTGGCCAATCTTTGCCCAAACTTGTGACTGGAGTTCTTCAAGTTTCAATCTGGTTGATGTAGTTGGAATAAAATATAGGCCCTGCGTAAAATCTTTTACTGAGCTTCTCCTCATGTTTCATTAATAAGGACCCAGCAGACATTATAATATCCAGTTAGTAACTTTTTAACTATATTTTGGAAGGAAAAATATTCAGGAAGTCCAATGCTACATTTCATTTTTCATATCTGTAGGCCTAAAATTTGTTCAAAGAAGGGTATGTAATGGAGATAGCGACACATGACACTTTCAGTAAGGTGTCTAGGGTATTTGTGTGTCAGTTGGTGATTGGGTTATTAGTTATACATTTCCTCTCTATCACATCTGAGCAGCCCATATGACTATACAGTTACACATGTGGTAACTGACAGCCCGCTCCCTCCCTCTCTTTTAGCCTTTGTCCTGCTTCATTTTGTACTCCAAGGCCATATTTACCTGTTATTCCGGAAATGCTTTGACTCCCTACTTTAGCATTCCAATCTCCCAATTTTAGAAGGATTAGTTATAAAGTTAGTTTTAAAAGGTGTTGTAGATCTTCATAAAAGTGGGCAATGCCAGCTTCTTCAGCATCAGAGGTTGGTGCATGAACTTGAATTACTGTAATGTTGAGTGGTTTGCCTTGGATACGGACTGAGATCATCCTGTGAATTTTGGGATTGTACCCTAGTACTGCTTTCCTCAATCTTTTGTTGACTATGAGGGCTACACCATTTCTTCTGAGAGATTATTGTCCACAGTAATAGATATAGTAGTCACCTGAGTTGAATTGGCCCAATCCAATCTATTTTATTTGGCTAATTCCCAAGAAATCAGTGTTCAATCTTGCCATCTCCTGTTTGACCACATCCAGCTTACCTTGATTCATTGATTTTACATTCCAGGTTCCTATGCAGTGTTCTTCTTTACAGCATCAGACTTTCCTTTCACTCCTACCATCCACAGCTGAGAGTCCTTGTGACTTTGGTCCAGCCAGATCTGGAGCTACTTGTAATCGTCCTCCGCTCTTCCCCAGTAGCACATTGGACACCTTCTGGTCTGGGGGACTTATCTTCAGGTGTCATATCTGTTAGCCTATTGTTTCTGTTCATGTAGTTTCCTTGGCAAGGATACTGGAATGGGTTGCCATTTCCTTCTCCAGTGGATCATATTTTGTCAGAATTCTCTGCTGTGACCTGTCCGTCTTAGCTGAGCCTACACGGCATAGCTCGTAGCTTCACTGAATTACACAAGCCCCTTTGCCATGGCAAGACAGTGATCCATAAAGGGGAGTGAAATAGTAACAATAACTAAATAAAAAGTTTCCAGCAATTTATTATGTGATGTAAAATGCATAAATCTTCAATCATGACAAATGATTTGCCAGTTCCAGATTCCACTGTGCCACCAATCCACCACTAAGTGCATTACCTGCTCATCTCTAATTATTGACCTAGGTAGGTAAAATGTGCTTTGTTATATGGTACTTGCAGATCCACCATTGGGTATGTCACTTTAAGAGAATGGGTTAAGTTGCCTCCAATGGCTCGGAAATTGAATAGAGAAACTCTCATTGCACAACACCGTAGTACATTTTCCACCATTTATTGGTAATAAAATACACTCACAGATATAAAAATAAACTTTGAGCAGTGTATAATAATGTTTGAGAAGCAGCTCTCACCACACTCCCGGTTTTGTGTCCAATTGTAAGTGTTGTCACCAGTTGGTTCCAGTTTGACGTCCTCATGATTATTCTCCGGGAGTGGAATGAAATGCTTGTTGGGTGTGGCCTTGTTTAAGCCCTGTCTGAGGCTGTCATATACCTTCACACAGGGTTTTGTTGTGATGTGTGACTGGCACAGATGTGGAGAATATAAGGCTTGGGTGTACCTCAAACAAGCTCAATCGAGGATTCCAATAAAAAGTTTACCATGTTGTGAATCCACCATTCTGACAATCTTAAGATTCCGCCCAGTTCCAACACTAGTGACATTTCAAAAGGCAATTGGAAAACATGCCCTGGCACCTACCCTAGGTCACATTACATGGGGGACACCAGGGCACACTGCATATGGGAAAGCAGTGCACTATACATGAGGGAAGCAAGCATATTACATGGGGGCAGCAGGACATATAACATGGGGAGGCAGCAGGCACATTGCATTGGAGCAGCGGGACACTTTACATGGGGAGCAGCAGGCACATTACATGGTGATAGGGCACACTGCATGGGGGCAGGACACATTACATGGGGGCAGGGCATATTACATGAAGGCAGGGCACATTACATGGGAGCAGGGCACATTACAGTACTGGTTTCTTTCTCATACAGTGTGGCACAGGAAAGCAGCTGTGATGGATCTGGTTGTGATGCACTTTTCCCTGCCAGCCCCTCCTCCCCTCCTCTCTTGTCCATCCCATGTGATGTCCCATACAAGCACTTTGGGATGGACAGGAGGGGAGGAGGGTCCAATGGGAAACAGTGTGCCACAACCAGCACTATCACAGCTGCATCCCTGCACTGCCATTCATGGCTATTGGCTAAGTGGGGTTGCAATCTAGCTATCAGCTGCCTGAGATTGACAAACAGATCATGACGAAACCCCCTGGGAACCCTAAGGTTCTACAGAACCTTAGGGTTCCCTGCATTAAATCCTGCCTTAAATCCTGCCTTTTTCTTCTTCACCATAATTCAATTAGAACAAAAATATATTGTAAATTGATCCTAAAGCACCTTATGCTGTAAATTCAGCTAAGGCATGTATTCCCACCTTTTGGTGAAAAGACTCTCTCCTGTCCATCCAGATGTGGCCCAATAAAAAGATAAATGTACATAGGATGGAAGACCTAATACATGCATAGAAAACACTCTGGATACCTTTCATAAAACATGGAGACTTTGGCAAATGTTCCATCTAATTCACATGTCAGGAGACTGTGACCAGCTCTCAATGGAGCCTGTTCACACATCTCCAGGGAGGCTGTGGAGGGGTCCTGTGGGTCTTCTGGTCCATTTCAGGTCCAAATTCAGCCAACAATTTGGGCCTGACTCGACCCTGAAACAGAGAACAGGGATGCACCCCTGCTGTGAGCCACTCTGCACGCCAGTGTGAACCCAGCCTGATGGAGAGAAACATCTGTTGTCAGGCTTTGACTGAGGGTGGATTGCCTCTCAACAACTGAAGAACTGTTATTTAATATTATCATCTCTCCCTTGTTTATCAATATCAGATCATTTTCATTCCGCTCTGTGGCATTCAACTTCCTTTCCACCCCCTTTTTTCTCCTTAACCTAACATAACAACCCTCCCTCTATCACTATAATACTTTTTCTACCTTTCACCATTAAACCATCTACCTTCCTACCTTGTTTCTACCTGCAGAATTTGCCACATCTAGGATTTCCCCCATTTGTAACCATCTTCTCCCACTACTGTAGACCAGCAACCATTATGATCTCATACTGTTCCCATTGGTAAAGTTTACTGCAATGGCAAATTAAATTTGACACACTTAATGCTATTTATTGGCAGGGTCTTTCCTGCTCTCTGTATGAATTTGTGTCTTGGGTTACAGCGTTTTGGCACTAAGAACCCCCAAAACCTAATCTTTTCACACTCTTTAATGGATTTTAAATGTATGAAATATTTTTTCCAGACAAACATTGCATTGGTCATTAATGTTTGGATTGCACTATGGTGCATTGTCATTAAAATTGAACACTCTTTATCTTTCTGCATGCTGCACCTCAGATGACATTTTTTTTAATTTAATGCAGGCTACATCATGTTGAAGCATTGACTGCTTGAATGCACTGGCATGATACTGGATGCAAACACTTTGCAGTAGTGAAGTCTAACAGTGATGCCTTAATTTGAAACTGCCTGGTCTTACTCTCTACTAGGGATGGGCCAAACAGACCCCTGTTCGGTTCACACCAGAACTTTTGAACATTGCGAAAGTTCAGACCCGAATAACGAACCCCATTAAAGTCAATGGGACCTGAACTTCAAAAATCAAAAGTGCCCATTTTGAATGCTTGGATGCAAGTTATTGGGCATAAAATGGTTATAGGGGTTTAAGTCCTGCCCTGTATCAATGAAAAAAAGTTTGTAAAAAATTTCATTTTTAAATGAGCAATGATTTTTTGATTTTTAAAGTGAAAGCATAAAAATTAAAAAAATCCTTCCAATATAGTGCTTGGGTGTCTCCATAGTCTACCTGTAAAATGGCAAATATATACTATGTCTAGAATCTGCTGCAGCAATAATTGCATTTATAAAGTAAAAAAAATGACATTTCACCTGCAAGCTGCCTTTATTTTGCTCAGCAACAGCTGGAGAGCCAGTGTGTATGATGAGGCCACAATGTAGTGCACTGGGAACAAGATTATAGCTTTTTTCGATAAATTCTGGTGTCATTTTGACTTTGGATAGAAGTAATGGGTGCATAAAAATTGGGCTTTGGGTGTTTGGGGTGCCTTCACACCATAACCCTATAGAGGTGCTCTTCATGAAGGCAAGAACTGACCTTTCTGTAAAAAAATTGCAATGACATGCACCTGTCAAACAGGTGCAGAAAAATTGGTCTTTGGGTGTCAGTGGTGCCTTCCCAGCATAACCCTATAGAGGTACTCTTGATGAAAGCAAGAATTGGCCTTGCTGTAAAAAATTGCAATGATATGCACCTGTCAAACAGGTGCAGAAAAATTGGTCTTTGGGTGTCGGTGGCGCCTTCCCACCATAACCCTATAGAGGTGCTCTTGATGAAGGCAAAAAAAATTGCAATGATATGCGCCTGTCAAACAGGTGCTGAAAAATTGGTCTTTGGTGTTAATTGTGCCCATGAAACCTATACCAAAAACATTCTTCCATATTAAATGATTGAACAACCTCAAAGCTAGGCAGCCTCGAAGTCCTGCAGAGATTCCACATCCCAAAAACACCTAATCAGTAACATCGGCATCGGGGGCTTCATAGCTGGTAATCCAGGACTGATTCATTTTGATAAAAGTCAAATGGTCCACGGAGTCTGTGGACAGACGCATTCTATGATCAGTAATGAAACCTCCTGCAGCACTGAATTCCAGTTCTGAAAGCATGCTGGATGAAGGGCAGCCCAACAACTCAGTAGCATACTGGGCAAGTTCTTGCCAGTGGTCTATTCTCATGACCCTTACTGGTGGATCGTCAACATGAAAGCTCTCCATCTCTGTTTTGGCCTCAAGATAATCGTCCATCATGTGATGCAGACGCTGCCGATGGGATGTGGAAGCTGACACCCCTGGGCGGCAAGGGCTAAAGAAATTCTGAAATGCATCACTTAGGCGGACGCCTTCTCCAACGCTCCTCTTGACCAACGGAAGCCTCAAAACTATGCTTTCCATGACACTATAACCTACTGGAGTCTGGTAAAATGTTCAATAAAATCCTCAAGAGGTTTAATCTTCTGCACTCTCTGTGGGGATGGGATGAGTTCTGTACCTTCCACTTATAACGGTGGTCAAGGAGGGTTGCCAACCAGTAATGTTCCTTCTCCTTTATGCCACGTATTCTTGGGTCCTTTCGCAGGCTTTGAAGCATGAGGTCGCCCATGCGCCTCAAATTTGCAGAGGCTTGAGAAGCAGACTTCTCGGGGTCACTCGGGATGACAGCATCTGGAACTTCCACCTCCTTCCTCCTCCCAGCCACGTACTACTCCGAAGGGTCCTGGGGTTGGAAAGCCATCACTTACAGATTTACGCATGTCGTCCTCTTCTTCGACACCTGCGAAACTGCCAGAATCCTCCTTCTCATCGTCTCCCCTCTCTCTTCCTGTGTGTTCTGTGACATAGGAATGATGGTGTCTGGATAAAGTGGGCGTTGAGAGGAAAGGAAGTCCTCCTCTTCCTCCTGCTGCTCTGCCTCCAGTGCCCTGTCCATAATGCCACGCAGAGTCTGCGCCAGCAGGAACACAACAGGGATTGTGTCACTGATGCATGCACTGTCATGGCTCACCATCCTTGTGGCCTCCTCAAATCGTGACAGTACAGTGCATGCATCTTTAATGATCAGCCACTATCGTGGGGAAAAAAAGCCGAGGCAGCCTGAGCCTGTTGTCGTGCCGTACTAGCACAGGTACTCATTGACAGCCCTCTGCTGCATGTAAAGCCGCTGCAGCATTGCCAAAATTGAGTTCCACCTGGTGGGCATGTCACATATCAGGCAGTTTGACGGGAGGGTGGAATTCCTGCTGAATTTCAGCCAACCAAGCACTGGATGTGTATGACCACCTAAAATGGCTACAGACTCTTCTGGCCAGCTTTAGCACATCTTCCAACCCTGGGTACGTATTTAGGAAAAGCTGCACCACCAAATTGAGGACATGTGCCAGGCATGGCACATGTGTCAACTTTCCCTGTCTAAGGGTGGGTAGGAGGTTTGAGCAATTATCACACACAACCATTCCTGGCTACAGCTAGCTTGGTGTGAACCACTTCTGGGCCTGTCTCTGCAGAGCTGCAAGAATCTCTGCTCCAGTGTGGTTCCTGTCCCCTAGACACACCAGTTGAAGCACTGCATGGCACCTTTTAAGGTTGAATATGTTTTATTTTAAACAAGTCATGAGTTTACATATATGAGAAAAGGCAGTATGGTACATAACTCCAATGGTGTTTATCTCAAGTAAACATACTTAAATGTCAGACTACATGACCATTACACATGGAGAAAGTGTCAAGGAAAGAAAAGAAAAGAGGGGGAGAGAAGAGGGGAGGGAGATGGGGAGGGGATGATGTGGACCGTGGGCTTAAGTAAGTGTATTTCAATAGTAGTATATTGAATCTTTATCTGCATTCATGATTTCAGTCTATTTTTCAGTTTGTCAGAGGATGAGTAATGCATCCAACTGTACCACATAGTTTTAAATTTTTCCCATTGGTCTAATTCTCTGGTTCTCATTTCTTCCATATGCATGGTATTATTAATTTCGGAGATCCAGGAAGAGAGTGTCGGGACCGAGGAAGATCTCTAAAATCTGGATATTAGTTGCCTGGCCGAGGCCAGGAAAAAGCGTAGCACAGAATTTTTTTGTTTTTTCACAGGCCCAGGGAGGATAGAGAGCAGTGCGATAGTGGGGTCTGGGGTTTGGGGCCTATCGTTTAATTCTGAATAAATTTGAAAAATTTGTTTCCAGAATGGTTGGATCTTCGCATAATCCCACCATATGTGTAGATACGTTCCCCTCGCTCCGTGGCATCTCCAGCAGGTGTCAGGCACGGAGGGAAATATACAGTTTAGTGAGACCGGGTCTCTGTACCATCTCGAGATTAATTTTAAGTTTTACTCCTGGGAGTAGCCAGAGATACTCGACTTATGCGTGAAAAGGAATGCTTTCTGCCATTGCTCATCAGTCAACTCCATACCTAGTTCCCTGGACCAAACCTTCATATAGGTCGGGCTCGTAGAATGAGTGGCTAACAAAATAGATTTATACATAGCTGACAGTATGTGGCGGGGTGTTTCGGTTAGGAGACAGAGCTGTTCAAAGTTGGTGTAGTGTCTATGAACCTGATGTGAAGACGAGAGTGCCTTGCAGTAGGAAGAGATATGTGCAGCTGTCAACCAATTTAGGGTAGTGCTGGAATCGGAGGTATGATCCAAGAAGGCACCACAAGAGGTTTGTACAAATGAGCTAGCCATCGGCCAGGTTGACCTGAGGTATGAACCAAGTGCATGAGCTCCTACGCCTTCCGGGAGATTTGCGTTATCGAATAGTGGGGTAAGAGGGCTGGGGTCGGTGGAGAGTCGATAGTGATCCTGTTTATTGTACCAGACCTTAAGTGCCTCAGTCGTGAGGGGGGATAGTCCCGGGAGAGCAGTAAGCGATCCCCTATTTTGTCCCCAGAGTAATGCTCTAAGGTCCAAAGGGGACATATCCTGTTCCACAATATTGCTCATTTTTTTTAATGGGCGAGGGAACCATTCCAAAAGACGAGAAAGGACCGCAGCAGAATGATACATTTCGAAGTCTGGGAGGCCTGTGCCCTCTTCTGACTTGGGGTAGCAAAGTAATTTATGTCTAATTCTGGATCGACCTCCACGCCAGACAAATCCAATTATTAGGGACTTCAGGGTACAAAAATAGGCAGAAGGTAAGGATATGGGTAAGGTCTGAGAGAGATATAGCAGCTTGGGAAGGACGTCCATTTTTAATGTATGGATACGTCCGAACCAAGACGCTGAGAGATCCCGCCAAGACTCTGTCAGCTGTCTAATTTTGGTGAGTAGGGGACGGTAGTTTAGCTCATAGAGCTCTTGAAAGCGTGATGGAATCTTGGTCCCTAGATACGTGATAGCGTTGGGCTGCCAACGAAATTTAAAGTTAGTCTGAAGGGTTGCCAGGGTCTGAGGGGATAAAAAGACATTCAGCGCCTCGGTTTAACTTAGGTTTAATTTGAAGTTACTTAGCTCCCCAAATCTGTGAATTTCAGTTAAAATGGAAGGGATGCTGATATGTGGTTGAGTGACGTATAATAATAGGTCGTCTGCATAAAGTGAAAGTTTACAATGAGCTGAGGGAGTTTTTAGGCCATTAATAGAGGGTTTAGATCTTATTGCCTGTGCCAAATGCTCGATCACAATCGCAAATAAAAGAGGCGAAAGTGGGCAACCTTGCCTCGTGCCATTGGAGATCTCAAATCGAGTAGAGTGGGTTCCATTGACCAACACCGTGGCTGACGGTGAGGAATAAAGGGACATGATGCGGGCAAGCATCTTTGGACCTATCCCTATTTGGGAAAGAGAGCTACGCAAGAAAGGCCAACTAACCCTATCGAAAGCCTTTTCAGCATCGCATGATAGGAGGCAGGTTGGGACTTGATGTGTTTGGGCGAAGGAGATTAGTTGTAAGGTTTTGGTAGTATTGTCTCTGGCCTCGTGACCGGGGACAAACCCGACTTGGTCACCGTGGATAATGTTAGGGAGAAGGGGGGAAAGTCGGTTCGCTAGTATTTTAGCTATAAGTTTGAGATCTATGTTCAATAGAGAGATGGGTCTATAATTGCTGCATATGGCGGGGTCCTTATTCGGTTTCGGAATGACCGCTATTTGAGCCTGCAAGAACGATTGGGAAAGGGAGGGCGATTTGTCGATCGTATTAAACGCCGAGGTCAAAAGGGGGCTTAATTGAGGGACAAAGGTCTTATAAAATCTAGGTGTATACCCGTCTGGGCCCGGGCTCTTCCCGTTCTTCAATCCCTTAATAGCCTGAAGGATTTCGGAGTCCGAAATCGCAGAGTCTAAGACATTGGCCTCCTCTGGGGTTATGGTAGGCAATGCAGTTTCCGAGATATACGTTTCTAAGTCAATAGGTCCCTCATGGGAGTTAATATGTCGGGGGGCTGGGGAAAGATTGTAAAGAGAGGAGTAATAAGAGCGGAATTCCTCTGCGATATCCGTTATTGCGTGTTTTTTCGCATTGTCTGAGGAGAGAATGAACGGGATCCGAGTCCGGTGTTGTCTGGGGTGAAGAACCCGCGCTAAATGCCTGCCACAAATTTGTTAACTTGAGAGTAATGGACATATCGTTCTTTGTCTCGGGCCACCAACGATCTCTCAGAGAGGAGGCGCAAGATATCACGGCGCGTGTTGGAAATATCTAAGAGAGTAAGGGGGTCAAGGGAGCGCTTATGCGAGTCCTCTAGGGTGGTCAATTTAGCAAAAAGCTTGGTGAGCTCCGCAGAGCGTTCTCGTTTTAGTCGAGCTCCGTGTTGGATAAGAACTCCCCTGAGGACGCACTTCAATGCCTCCCATTTTATGAGGGGAGAAGTCTGATCCGCACGGTGGTCAGTGATAAAATCAGCAATCGCCTTTTTGATCACTAATTGACAGGCAGCATCTGCTAAGAGATTGTCATTTAGTCTCCAGGAGAACCCCCTCTTTATTGGGGGGCCCGCCCGAGGGTGAGGTGGATTGGGGCATGATCAGACCATATGCATTATCCTATGGTGGCTGTCGGTTGGAGGTCGAGAAGAGACTGGGAGGTCAGGAGGTAGTCTATACGACTGTAGGTAGAATGAGTCGGGGAGTAGTAAGTATAGTCTCTGCTGGAGGGATTCAATATCCGCCACACATCTGTCAGCGATAGTTTGGCGAGAAGAGCTCTTATTTTGGACAGGGAAGTAGGGGAGATGGAGGACTTACCCGTGGAGGTATCTAGACGAGGCACAAGTGGTAGATTGAGGTCTCCGCCCAAAATCACGTTGGTGGTACAGAAGGACTCGAGCTGGGATAACACGGAGGAGAGGAAACGGAGTTGATCCTGGTTAGGAGAATAAACGTTAACAATGGTGAAGATTGTTTGTTCAAAGGATATTTTCAAAAATATAAATATACCTAGAGGCTCAATCTTCTGGTCTAGAACTTCTGGGATAAATGATTGGTGAAAAGCAACGGAAACCCCCTTTGATCTGGAAGCGGGGTTCGTGCTATGTAACCAGGAGGGGTATTTTTTGGAGACTAAATGAGGGAGGGCATCTGCTCTAAAATGCGTTTCTTGTAACATCAGAATTTGAGAGCGTTGTTTATGGAAATGGTGAAGGATTTTTTCGGGGGTGTTAAATCCTCTGCAATTCAGAGAGGATACCTTAAGGTGTGGGGTTGGAGCCATGTTTAACCACTTCCTTACTGGGCACTTAAACCCCCCTCCTGCCCAGACCAATTTTCAGGTTTCAGCGCTGTCGCATTTTGAATGACAATTGCGCGGTCGTGCGACGTTGTACCCAAATAAAATTGATGTCCTTTTTTCCCCACAAATAGAGCTTTCTTTTGGTGGTATTTGATCACCTCTGCGGTTTTTATTTTTTGCGCTATAAACAAAACAAAGAGCGACAATTTTGAAAAAAGAACAATATTTCTTACTTTTTGCTCTAATAAATATCCCAAAAATAATAAAAAAAAAAAATTATTCATTGGGTTTGGCCGATTTATATTCTTCTACATATTTTTGGTAAAAAAAAATCGCAATCGGCGTTTATTGATTGGTTTGCGCAAAAGTTATTGCGTCTACAAACTATGGGAATTGATTTATGGCGTTTTTATTATTATTATTTTTTTTACTAGTAATGGCGGCGATCTGCGATTTTTATCGGGACTTTGATATCCGGGCGGACATGTCGGTCATTTTTTACACTTTTTTGGGACCAATGACATTTATTCAGCGATCAGAAATTTAAATGTCCACTGATTACTGTATAAATGTCATTGGCAGTGAAGGAGTTAACCTGTAGGGGGCAGTGAAGGGGTTAACAATGTTCCCTGGGTGTGTTCTAACTGTGGGGGGACGGGGCTGGTCGGGACATAACAGATCTAACTGATCCCAGTGACAGGGATCAGTAGATCTGTTTGTCCCCTGTCACAGAACGGGGAACCGCCGTGTTTACATCGGCGGTTCCCCGTTCTACTGCTCTGTACGGCGATCGCGGGTCAGGAGCGGACATCGAGTCCGCCCGACCCGCGGGCACGCCCCCGCAGCGTGCGGCGGCGGCACGCGCGCGCCGCCGCCACCGCCCAGAGCGCGCAGGGGGCGTGTAAAGGGGCGGACGTCCATGGACGTCCACCCGGATTTTCAGGTCCGCGCTGTTGACGTCTTTTGTCAATAGCGCGGACCTGTAGAGGTTAAGGTATTGAATTTGGGCGCTACATAGGAGCAGTAGGAAATAAACCCACGGTCCAGTTCCAAGGAGAGGGGGGAGGGGGAAGAGGAGTGGGACAGAAAAACAGGAGGAGAAACAGCAGCTGATAATCAGCAGTGAAAAAGTAGAAAGAGTGAGAGGAATAGTATTGGTGAAACATTGAGTACAAAAAAGAGCTATAAGCTCAGGCCAATAAGGCCACAATCTAAGTGTATAACAAAACCGTTTGTGCGGGGCCAGCCTGGGCACCGAAAGCCCTAAGGAGGGAGCCGTGGTCAGCGCACAGGGTGGGCCCCCCTGAACCAGGATAGATAACCATTTACATCAGAGAAAGAATATTTACATCCTACGGTAAAAATGAAGGAGGTATATTTGTGTCGCTCCCAGCCGGGAGGATAATGTATATGCAGTGTGGCTAAGTGGGTGGAGGTCCTCCGCTGCCATAAACAAGGGATGGTGTCACCCACACAGCCACACTGTAGCAACAACTAACCCAGATTAAATAAACAACAATATATAAACTGAGTTTGGGAGGAAACAGAAATTATAGAAAGGTTGCATCAATTGCCACCATTTTGTCTGGGTGTATCAGACCCAGAGAAAGTATTGAAAGCCAGGAGTCTCAGTCCTAGTGTCACCCAGGGGGAGATTTAGATCTGGCCGGTCTTGGATGTTTCTTCTTCTTGGAGCTGCCCTGATATCCAGAGTTCAGGGGCCAGTCTGGGATAGAGATCTGGGGAAGCTCAAATGTTCCATGGAAATTAGGGAGATCTCCAAGGGTGCGGAAAGTTGCTGATTTACCCTCATGGGAGGCAGAGAGCTGGAAGGGAAACCCCCAATGGTATTTAATATGTCTCTCCTGAAGGGCACTTGTGACTGGCTTCAGGGCACGTCTCATGTCCAGGGTCAGCTTTGAGATGTCAAGCAGGAGCTTGATCTGTGTGTCATTGAACATGATGGCGTCCTGGTCACGTGCTGCTTGCATAATGGCAGCCTTTATGGTGTAGTGATGGACACGACAGATCACATCCCTAGGAAATACAGGGTTAGGATTTTTAGGGCCCAAGGCACTATGGATGCGATCAAGTTCAAGCGGGGAATCCTCAGGCTTCTGTAAAAGCTGGTTGAATATCCGTAAGGCCACCGGGGATACGTCTTTGGTCTCCACTGTTTCAGGGAGACCTCTAATGCGGATATTATTATGTCTGCTGCGATTTTCTTGATCGTCTTGGCGATAATAAAGCTGGTGTATTTGGATAGTGTGCTGCTGCAGGATGGCTACATGGGAGTTAACAGTAGTAACAGTGTCCTCAACTGTGTGCTCTATGTCCTCCATTCTCCCTGTCACATCCCTGCGGAGGTCTGCTATCTCTTGTTTGTATGAATGCTCCAGCCTTTTAACATAATTCTCAAAGTCATGGCGTGTCGGAAGGGCTTTAATGTAAGCTTCCATGTTCCAGCCTATACTGGAGCGTTGTGAGTCTGGGGAGTGACAACCCGAGCGTGTTGAGCCATGATCCGACTCCTGTGGGGAGTGTGTGCGGTGGCGTGTCCTCACCTGAGAGGCCTGGTGCTGCGAGGAGGCACGGGCCGGCACCATCTTGGAAGCAGGGGTGCCGCTCCGAGAGGCCTCCGAGCGGGTAAAAAAACGTCCGATTTCGCCGTCTCTCGGAGTTCCAGCGGGTCTCTGGCCTTCCCCACTCCCTTTCCTTCCCATCTCCGGGCAATCAAGTAGCTGGAGCTAGTCCGTAGGATGAATACAGCCTGGTGTCTGCGGGAGCCGAGGCAAAGAACGTCTTATCGCGCCATGCGCTAAGCCACGCCCCGCATGGCACCTTTTAGCCTGACTCATGCAATAGCCCTTTGGATGCTTAGGGGGTACCTGATGTTCATAGGACAATTCTGCAGTGGAGGGCATGGAGGTGGAAGGGGAGGGGGAGGAGGAGGGGGTAGAGCTCACAGATCTAGCATCATCACCATCAGCTGTATGAAGACGTGGGGGCACAACAAGCTGCAGCACCAAGCCCTGTCCAGCATCCTTCCGAGTTGCAAGCAGCGTTACCCAGTGTGCTGTGAACAAAATATATCGTCCCTGCTCATGTTTGTTGGACCACGTGTCAGCAGTAAGGTGGACTTTGTGGCTGACTGCCTTGCCCAATGATGCCAGAACATTCCCTTCCACGTGATGTTAGAGAGATGGAGCGGTCTTCCGTGAAAAGTAGTAGCGACTGGGAACCTACAGCACATTGTGTGAATTCACAGAAGGGGCAGAATCCAACAGGTTGAAAGGCAGAAGTCGGATAGCCAACAGCTTTGACAAGCTTGCATTTATAGCTTGTGCTACACCATCATCCCTGTCAGTGGAGGCTGCTGAGAGGTCATGACTTGGTATAGCAGGGGCAGACTGAAGTGGGTAAGGAGGAGGAGGAGGGACAGATTTGTGCCCCTTTTGTGTGGCTTTTAGGTATTCTTGCCAACGGGCTGAGTGGTTGGATGTTACATGCCTTGTTAGGCATGTGGTACCCTAATGGCTGTTGTATTTGCCATGTTTGATGTGCCTGAGACACAGTTTGCAGATAGCAACAGTGCGATATGCTGTAATTGTGCTGAAAAAGGCCCAGATATCTGAGCTTTGGGAAGTGGGCCGGGAGATAACAGCTGCAGAATGTAATGGAATAGGGTGGCTACTCTCTACTCTTTCTTGATGTCGGCCTCCTTGGGGTTGTGCCACCTCACCTTCAGTTTTCTCCTTTGCTCTATCTGGCACCCAGGTCACACCAGTGACCTCATCATCATCATCTCCCTCTCCTCCATCTTCATCATCGTCATTACCACTGAAGACAACTTTCAATACGCTGCGGCTGGGGGAACATGAATGCCAATTTGTCTACCAGTGTTATCCCCTCTCTCTAGGCTCATGTTTCTATCATCCTCAACCTCAGAACCAACATCTGAATTCAGTAATGGCCGGGCATCATCAAGGAGCAAGTGGCTGATGCTGTGGTCAAATAACTCAGCTGACTCCTCCATGGCTGATGATGGGGCTATGGCAGGAATAGATGTTGACAAGGAGGCAGGTTTATCCACTCTGGCAACTGCAGGGGACTGCACACTTGTCTCTGCTTGCATGACAGAGGATGAGGAGGATGAGGAAGGTTTAGTAAGCCAGTCCACTACCTCCTCTGCATGTTGTGGCTGGATACCACGGACAAACTCACTTAACAGTGGAAATGATGCCCTGCCTGAGGACTGACCACCACGTCCACCTTTGCCTGTGGACATTTGTTGCTGGTCCCCCTTAGGGCTCATTTACACTTACTTCAAAACAGGGCGTCAGACATGCTTTGTTAAAGCTCTGTTAACGTCAGTCAAAGCTCATGTCACTAAATAAAATGGTTAGCTTACAGTCCTGTTTACACCTTGCGTTGGCTTTGCTTCGCTTCAGCTTTGTGTCAAAAATGATACCCCATGTAGCTTTAGCCATGCTTCAAAGCCTCTTTAACACCTCCATAGAAGTCTATGACAAAGCTTGTTTGAAGGTCACTTGAAGCACCTTCGGCTTTTCAGAGACTTTAATTCAGCTTTACCTTTGCTTTGTTTTGGAGGAATTGCAGGTGTGAGATATCAACAAACACACAGGGCATCGACCAAACTTCAACAAAGCTTCAAAATAACACCACTGAAGCACCACCGAAGCCTCGTCAAAGCATCACCAAAGCCTCATCAAAGCACAACCGAAGCCTCATTGAAGCACCACCGAAGCCTCATCAAAGCACAACTGAAGCCTCATTGAAGCACCACGAAGCCTCAAAAACACATCATAAAAGCTTGTTGAAGCATTAGGGGCTTTAATGTGCATTGAAGCAAGTGTAAATTAGCTCTTACAGTGCCAGGGGAATGTCTGCTTCTCCCTGTTGTCCTCCCAGACATTATTGGGAGGCAGGGGGCAGTGCTTAGCAGCAAATTTAAAGAAGAACTGGAAATCTGTGCGTAGATGCACTTTAACCACTTGCTTACTGGGCACTTAAACCCCCCTCCTGCCCAGACCAATTTTAGGCTTTCAGCGATGTCACATTTTGAATGACAATTGCGCGGTGATGCGACGTTGTACCCAAACAACATTTTTAGTTCCACAAAAAGCTTTATTGAATGTTCAACAATACAGTACATGTTCATTGCCAAGACTTAAGAGAGTAAGTAATCAAAGCATAGTTGAAAGCAAGTACAAAATAACAATAAGGCATAAGAACGTAACCTTTGAGATACATTTAAAGCGACATTACATACTTAAGAGTGAAGATGGTATGTAGGTTCCGACTGTCAATATATTCACATTAATGTAGAAAAGTGGAGGCACATTATGAGTAATTGTGTTTGTTGAAGTCAGAAAAAATTGGTCTTAAAAGGTCAGAGCTTGGCTAACTGAGAGTGGGGGTATGTATGGGGCAACAAACAAAGTACTGGAAGGCTTAGGGAAGGTTGGGAGGAGGAGGGGGGGGGGGGGAAAAGGTATAGGGGGAAGGAGGGGGGAAAGGAAAGGGGTAAGGTGTATCAGGAGGTAGTCTACCATGAAATTTGACTTTATTTTTATTTAAATTGACGTCGAATAGATCAGATGGGGTCTAATAAGTTGCGGTATTGTATCGAGTCTTTGTAATTTATCCAACAGGCCCACGTCTGGTGGTAAGAAGAAATTTTTTCGGCGGAAATTGCTATCAGCTCTTCCATTTCTTGGATCTTGTTTAGCTTAGTGACCCACTCCCTGGTTGTGGGAACTTTCTTTTGTTTCCACAGAACAGGGATGCAAAGCCTTGCAGCATTTACCATGTGCATAGCCAGAGATTTTTTATATGAGCCTTTCATGTGTTTGGAAAAATGAGTGAGAAATTGTTGATCAGTAAATTCTAGTGGTTGGGCGGTGACTTTGCAGATTACTTCGTGTATCGTTGACCAGTAGGGAACTATTAGGGGACAGTCCCACCATATGTGGAGCATCGTTCCTGGGTGGGAACCACATCTCCAGCAAATATCTGGGATTTTGGGAGATATTAAATGTAGGAGGTGGGGTGTTCTATACCAGTGCGTCAGGACCTTGTAATTGTGTTCTTGGGTGGATACATTGAGAGTGCCCTTTAAGGCTGTTGAGCAGGCCATTCTCCATTGTTCCGGGGTGAGGTTTTGCCTATTCGTGGAGGCCCAGGCCTTTATTAAGGGGTCTAGGGATTTTGAGTCGGGCCGGGATAGTAGGGCGTAGATGGTTGCTATTAAGTGTTTCTGGGGGGGACCGAGACAAAGTTTCTCGAAGCTCGTCGGTGGTCTTGACATGGCTGGTTTGTTTGCTGTACTAGTGAGATAGTGACGGATCTGGAAGTATGGCCACTGTTCAATTCTGGGGGAGTTGTGGGTCTCCGCAAGGGTATCACTGGGTATGAACTTGCCATTACGGAAGAAGTGCGTAGCTTTTAAGTTTAAAATTGCACTAGGAAGGGGGAGACTGCTCTCTCGGCTTGGAGGAAAATCAACGTTGTTCTTGATGGGAGTTAATGGCCCAGGGATAGAGAAAAGTTTAAGGTTTTTGGAGATAGATTGCATAGCATGCAGAATAGGGGAAATTAATGGGTGATCTTTGGTTTTTAGGAGATGAAATCCTCCCTTAGTCCATGTCATATTACAGAACTGGGCGTCCAGAATACGATTTTCAAGATCCACCCAATCTTTTGAGGGGGAGTGTATGTGGTGGTCAATTAGTCTGGTCATGAGTGTTGCCTGGTGGTATTTTTTAAAATTAGGTAAGCCGATGCCTCCCTCACTCTTTGGGGCTGAGAGTCGGGCAAGACTGATTCTGGGTGGGGTTTTCATCCAAATAAAGGAGCTGATCTTAGCGTTTAAAGTCCGAAAGAATGAGTTGGGCAGGGACATTGGGATAGCTTGAGCCAGATATAGAAATCTAGGGAGAACCGTCATCTTAAGGGAGGCCGCTCTTCCGAACCATGAAAGTCCCAGGCCCGCCCAGCTGTCCAGGTCGCCATTGCATTTCTGCAAGAATGGGTGGAAGTTTAGATCATAGAGGTCTCTTAGCTTAGCTGGGAGTTTTATTCCTAAATAGGGAATTTCAGATGAGCGCCACTCAAAGGGGGAAGTATCAGCGCATGCTTTATATGCGGAGTTCGATAGGGACACATTTAGGGCATGGGACTTTTTGAAATTGATTTTAAAGTTAGAAAGTTTACCAAATTTCGCAAATTCTCTCAAAACATTAGGGATGGTAATC
>BLSH010328685.1:140229-158932 GCA_018402905.1 Glandirana rugosa
TTTTTGTGTTAAATTTACTGTACGAATCCCTTACGGAGTTTCAACAAACACTAAAATGTTTTGTAATGTTAAAAGTCCCTGTTGTACCTTCTATAGTATAACACCGTAGTATATTTAACATACACGTTTTTACATCAAAATGTACAAAGTAACCGAACGTACGTCGTGGTCGTTGGGTAATACTAATCTCAACTCGCTTGGAGACCTTCAAGCCCAAGACGACCATGCAGGCTTGAAGCCCTGTTTCAGGCCCAGGCCTAGGCCTGCCTTGGACTTGCTAGCGTGCCTGTTGCTTGGGGTAACTTTAGTTACCCCTGCTCTAGGGCTTTCCAGGACTTTGTTACAGCCATTTTTGTGCCTAAAAGTTCGGGTCCCCATTGATTTCAATGGGGTTCGTTGTCCGTGCGATCGTTCAGGTTCCGTCCGGATCCGGACCCGGACTTTGTCCCGAAGTTCGGACGTACCAGCAGAACCCGAACTTCCAGAGGTTCGCTCAACTCTAATCATAATGGGTTGCTGGTGCTGCATGCAAGCCAATGAAACATGTAAAACTACATTTTTGCACATACAATTTATATGATGCCACAATATGATATCTTCCATGTTGTCCCTGAAAATTGTAATGTTTTGTAAAATCACAAACAACTTTGAGGCATTCCCTAAGCATGTCATTTAAATTGTGTTTTTAATATTGACCTTTAAGCCACTTAAAGACCCTTCCCCTGAAGAACAATAATCTTTTTTTTTTCTTTTTGCATTGGTACATGTTCCCCAGGGCACTGCCTAGCTCTGGTGCTCTTTTTTTGACAGTCTCTTGACTTTTTAGTTCCATTAAGTTTTATTAAGAAGGAAAAGGAATGTACAAGAACATGATAATATTACAGTAGGCATTCCAGCGCAGTGGTGCCTTTGATGTACATATAAACAATGAAATAACAAGGGTTATAAGGATCCAACCTTTTGGTGAGCATTTAAATGGAAGGTGGTGATCATATATGCTCTTGCAGTTGCTCGTCAGAAATCAGGCAACACGTCTTATGTTAGGGATCCAGGGGTGAAGGAGTAGGGGAGGGTGAGAGACAAGGAGTGGGTCAGGGAGAGTATGCCGTGAAAGGGAAGTGTTATGGTATAAGAGGAGGTCGAGGGAGATTGTTGATTATTTCTGCATATTCTCTAGTCATTTGAAAGTGTAGCCAGCAGCTCCATATTTTGAGGTGGGCCGATATGCTGTCCGAGGATATAGCTATAAGCTCTTCTAAATCAATAGTTTTGTTCAGCTTTGAGAACCAAGTCTGTGGGGACGGTGGAGTCTTTTGTCTCCAGAGTATGGGAATGCACATCCTGGCTGCATTGATTGTATGCATTACTAGTGATTTCCTATATGAGTATTTTAGAATTGTGGAGTTGTGTAGGAGATATTAATGGTGTGAGAACTCAATGGCGTATGTGGAGACTCTGCATATGATTTTGTGTACCTGCTCCCAATATGGGGCAGTCTTGGGACAAGTCCACCATATGTGGAGCATCAAGCCTCCAGGACCGCCACATCGCCAGCCAGCCGGAATGCTAGGTGAGATCTTATGGAGAAAGGAGGGGGTTCTAGTGGGTTAGGACCTTGTAGTTGTGTTCCTGAGTTGCTACATTTCTGGACGTTTTGTGGGCTGTCTTGCAGATGGATTCCCAGTTTTGACATGCCATCGTACTTTGTTGGTCTGGAGTCCAATTGTTTATTATGGGGGTTAGATAGTCTGGGCTTAGGTGGGAGAGGATGGCGTATATGATAGCGATTAAGTGCCTCTGTGGAGGGGATACACAGAGTTTCTCGAAAGTCGTCAGGGGTCTGGTGTATTTATGTTTATCTTTAGTGTCAGTAAGGTAGTGTCCAATTTGAACATATGGCATTAGTGTGTCTTTAGTAAGGTCTCTGGTGTTCTCTCTGGAAATAAATTGGCCTTGCTTAAAAAAATGGAGCGCTCGAAGGTGGGAATTGGATGGAAAGGCTGCAAATCCTTTTTCTAATCCTGGAGGAGATTTCGGGTTGTGTTGTTAAGGGGTCATAGGGCCGGGAAAGGAGCTAATCGCGATGGATTTGGATAGTTCCTGGAGGCATTGAATGGGCGGAAATAAGAGGGGATGGTAATCGGTCTTTTGCCTCCTGTCTTCTGAGGGAAGCCAGGCTAAGTCCTGCGAAGGAGTTTCTGTTATTACCAAAGAACAAAAGGTGCAGCGCTAATTATGATAATATTTCAATGTCAGTGAATATACCAGCAGATTAGTTTGCAACTTGTGCAGATAATTAAATTAGTGTTATCGGTTTATCGTGGATGATCCCTTTGATGAATGTGTAACGGCCTTCAGGGTCTATCAGTTGATCTTTAAATTGAGAGGGGAGATTATTTGTGAGCAGAATGGCTACTCCTTTCGTTTTGCTAGATGGGGAAGATGCATGATAAATTGTAGGGTATTTGCTATTCGTTAGTTTAGGTATGTTTGGTCCTTTTAAAGTGGGTTTCTTGGATAAACGCTACCTGGGCTCGCAGCTTGGTTATTTCTCAGAGGATCAGGGATCTTTTTTCAGGGACGTTCAGCCCCCTGGCATTTAAAGAAAATATTTTAAAGGTCGAAGAGGGTGACATGATGCCTTGCGTTTCTTATGGGGGTGTCTGTGATGTGTGCTTGGTTAGTGGACCAGAAGGGGGGAGCTTATCAAAGAGACCTAAGAGAGGGGAAGGGGATAGGCTAGGAAGGAGGGGGGCACAGGAGAGGGGGTCAAAGGTGGGAAGGGTAAGGGAGGGCGTTAAAGGATTGCGTGGGGACTGGAACAATATGGGTTCTGGGCTACACCGATGATCCAGGTGTAGGTACAGCCGGATGGGGGGGTTGGGGAAGGCGCGGTCAGCGGGGATGGGAAGTGGCCAGTTGGCCAGCGGGGAGATAGTCATTGAGATGTCACAAGAGCGGTATTGGGATAGTCCTTCAGACCCACACGGGGCCTGATTTTACCAGGGCAGGTACTGGTTGGGCAAAGGCATGTATTGCAAACATTTGATTGATCAAAATGAACAGTCAACCAGTCCTAATCTAATATAACAATCATGTCAGCGTTGTTAAACTAAAATTGAGCATTATATCAGACTGACGGCTGGCCCGATTTTATCGGGTCCGGTGGGGCAAAGGCATCTCCTGTAAACGTTGGAAAAACAAACTGAACAGTATGGCAGACCAAGTCTAGAATAGAGTCATGTGGCATTACTTAGTTAGGATTAAACTAGTCATAGCGATAATAACAGTGGTGGCATCAAACATCTGACACAGTATGTGAACCCCAAGACTTAAAAAAAGATAAAAAAAGACTTAAAAAAGGCAGTGAGACTAAAATAGCAGTTGCAGTTGTAACAGTATGGCCAGCCGTGGTCCCCCACCCGTTCACGAGGAGGGAGTAGCGCAAAGGTATGATATGTTTAGGGCTAGAAATCAAGGCATTAGGAATACGTTCAGATGTGCTACAAAAAGTATGTTGAATTGTCACCGTAAAGTGTTACAAATATTTGTCCGCGTGAGGTATGGAGAACTCTCTGATGGGTTTTTATGAGCGTCAGCCTCTCCGCGAGAAGGGGGCCACGTCCGGCCCTCCCTCCCCCCCAACAGGTACTAAAATAGAGCTGTGCGGGGTAGCACTCCTCTCAAGAATGACCAGAGTCTATCAGTCTGTGGTGATCAAACCTTCAGTTCTGGGCTTTGATGGGTACAGCACGGTCTAGTGTTAAAAAACAGATGGAGCGGTAGGGTATAGCGAAGCTGTGCTTTTGTACAGGTTCAACCCATGCTACAGCGGAAGTCTTTGGGGAAGGTGTTCTTCATATGGGGTCATTTGTTTGTAGAATACATCTTCAAGCGAGACTAGCTTAATGATGAGGTCTACTAATAAGGATATGAGAGGTTTTATTTATTTTTTTTTTCTTTGGGGGGGTCTGCAGCAGTGGAGTTGGGTACTTTTCTGGTGCCAAAAGTTAAACGGGTCTGATAGTCTTGGTTACGGTGGTTCAACATAAGGTCAGATTTGATCATAAATCCTGCGCCAGCCGGGGCTTGCTTGGAAGTAGTGGTCTAGATCTTTGGCATTGATGGGGGTCAAACAAGAAAAAACGGTAGAAACCGTAATCAAAAAGGAGATATACTTTACCCTCATCCCGCGTGTTTTTCTTAGGCATCTTTATGTTGCATCCGGGTTGGCTGGGATCAGTGGGGGGCTGCCGGTGGATCTGGTTGTCCACGCCGATAGGGGGTTGAGTTCGGCCTACGCCGTGGAGTGCGTTGCTCTGTCTCAGGTGGAAGAAGTTCGCTCCAAAGCTCAGGGATGGTGAACTCTTGGTACCAATCAGGCACTGGTATAGGATGCATGTTGAGATGTTCCAAGAAGTGAGGCAAGTCCGCTGGGGTTTGTAGAGTGAAAGAGCGCCCCTGTGTTGTGACACATAGGCCAAAGGGGAAGCGCCACTTATAGATGACGCGTCTTTCTCTAAGGACAGATAGTATGGGTCTCAGGGCTCTTCGGTGGTTTAACGTGATCTGGGAGAGATCCTGGAAGATTTTCACTTCTGCACCATTAAAAGTGATTTCCTCTTGGTCTCAAGCACGTATGACCACCTCTTGTTTGAGTTTGTAGTCCATGAAGCAGCATACAATATCGCGGGGGGGTTCTCCGTCTCTCCCTCGTGGGCATAGTGCCCTATGAGCTCGTTCAAATTCTACAGGGGAGTATGAGGTCTCTCCAGCAGGTTGTTAATCAGAGACTGTAGTGCTAAGGGAATTTGGTCATGTTGAATTGATTCTGGAATACCACGGATACGTAGGTTCCTTCTACGTCCCCGATTGTCGACATCTTCGAGCTTTCGCTGCATGGCGATAAGATGGTATTGGTATCTGGCGCTGTGTTGTTGAAGCTCTTGAATGTCTGCATCATGGCAACCTGCCACTCTCTTGACTTCCTCAAGGTGGTCGGAGACCCCTCTTAGTTCCTCTTTGAGCTCAGATACCGCATCTGTTAGGGCGTTTTTGATATCTGAGGCAATCAGCTGAAGGTCCGTAATTTTTGGAACTTGTTGTAAGTGACAGTATAGTGTCCTGGTCAGTGTCGTGCTTGGATTTTTGGGTTCCCTCTGACTGTCGATGAGACATAGCTGGTTGAGTTGATGGGGAGTGCTCAGCGGGGTGTGTTGCTGCTGTTGAGGATTGTGAGCGGAAGAGCTCTGGAAGGTTCCTTCTCTGAGAGTGAGAGGTGTTAGTAAAAGGAACCTGTCGCCCTATCTTGCCCATTACAGTATATGGATTTCTTTAGTATATTAAAGTACCTCCCCGTTGAGCCAGGGCCACTAAGTGTATTAAACGGCCATCCTTGTTCTCATATTTTCAACTTAATCCGATCTCACCTCCTCCTTGATCTGCGCGTTATTGATTTTTCAGGGCTTTGATGACAGAGGTGCTGCAGATCTAGTTGCTGTGGAAAGAGCTCAAAGGTATCAGAGTCAGCTGTCTGCTAATTGTTTGAGGCCCTTTGTAGCGGTTACTCCCAAGGAGGGAGATCGGTGTCTGCATCAAGGCTGCAATAGGTCTCTACATACCAGGGCCCCTCTGTACAGTGGTTGGGTTCAGAGTGGTTATGGGGGCCGCTGGAATGGGAGCCCGGTGTCAGGGCTGGCTGCAGGAAGGCAGGGGGCCTCGGTGGGGGTGCAGCCACAGTATTCCATGTGCGGGCAATCACACCACTCGGCTTCAAAATGGGGATGGCTGAAGGGATGTGGGTGTGAGCTGGAAGGGGGCAAGGTTTACTATTCAGCCAGCAAGTCCCATACAATGGCTATCCCCTGGGAGGGGGAGAGAGGCTAGAAGAATGGTGGCCGCCTCCAGGCTGTGGTAGGTCCCAGCAGGCCACGACTAGACCGAGGCCCTTCCCTTCGGTAGGGTAGCGGCTCCAGATCTTGGCCTGAAGAGTGTCCAGAGGAGCAAGGGACCTCACTGGAGGGGGGCCCGATGCCTGGGGCATGTGAGCATGTGCAGGTTGTGTCTGTTGTGCCCATTCGGAGAGGCCGCAAGCCTCAGTCTGGGTGTCGGCACAGCAGCCTCTGTGGCTAGTGGGCGGGCGATCGCACTGCTCGGTCAGGTGTTCGGATGGCTCCAGATGCAAAGCCGGTCCTTGGAGCTTGGGAGAGAAACGTCCGCCGCAGAGCGCATCAAGCCACGCCCTCCCTATCCGGAAATTCAGTCCGGGGATTGGTTTTTGGCCTAGGCTGCTGTGGATCAAATTGGAATCTCGGCCCCACAATCAGCTTGACTTGTAGTTTAGGCTTTGTGCTTGTAGGCTGAGGTGTTTGTACCTCGATTCCAGTGCTGTGGAGCTCGGATTTAGTTGGATTCTGCATTCTGTGTACAGAGCTCCTGTGCTGTACGTCCACTCGCCGCTCGTGCCAGGCCACGCCCCCCAATCTCTTGCCTTTTTATCCCAGAATATACACATTCATTATTTTTAAGATTCAGCACCCCTTGACTTCAATGAGGTTCACATATGACATCTAAGCTTTTGTTACGTTTGTGAACCAACCCTATTTGCAAACCCTGGGCATTCAGCTAATCTGGAGTCAGAATATAGAAAATTTTCTTTATTGATAAAAACTGCAAATCCAACATCTAATATAAATAATATGGCTCCAGACACATTGTTAACGACTTGACCACTGGGCACCTAAACCCCCTTCCTAACCAGACCAGTGTGCTCTCACAATTTGAATGACAATTACTCAGTCATATTGCACTGTACCCATATGAAATGTTTGTCCTTTTTTTCACACAAATAGAGCTTTCTTTTGGTGGTATTTAATCACCACTGTTTTTTTTTTTAATTTTTGAGCTATAAATGAAAAAATACTGAAAATTTTGTAAAAAAAAAATGCATTGCAGTGGTCAGGTATCCTCAGTGGTGTATTAAATCCTCACTAGCCACAAGAACTTCTCTATTATGGGCACTATTAAAGTTTACCATCCTGGAGGCAACTAGATTATATGTTAGGCAAGTTGGTAAGAATAAACGGAAGAAAAAATATACTTGGTTCACTAAAGAGGTAAATAGGATAGCAAAGGGAAAAAATAGCGTATAGAAGATTAAAGAAAACAGGAGGTGTAGCTTACAGAGAGGAATAAAAAAAATAGACAAAAGGAGGCCAAACGCATTATCAGTGCTGCAAAAGCACAGAAAGAGGAGGAAATTGCTAAGTATATTAAGAAAGGAGATAAAACATTTTTTAGGTACATTACTGATAGAAGGAAAAAATACAATGGGATCACTAAAGAACGGGGCACAATACATATGTTGAGGGAAACCAGGCTGTAGCAAACCATTTAAACAATTACTTCTGTTCAGTCTTCTCAGAAACAGACTGCACTAATGATAACAAGTTAGGGAATCATTTTGGTTCTAGTAATGATGGTTCATTTCTAGGATTTCTGAAGACAGAGGTAGCAGAGGAACTGGCTCAGTTAAAGCTTAATAAAACAATGGGCCCTCATGGTATTCATACCAGAGTTCGAAGAGAACTACAAGATATAGTTGTTGCACCATTAACGGATATTTTTAATCAATCTCTTCTAACAGATGAAGTTCCCCATGATTGGCGGATAGCTAATATTGTACCTATCCACAAGAAGGGCAGCAAGGTAGAAGCTGGTAATTACAGGCCAGTGAGTTTAACATCAATTGTAGTCAAGTTAATGGAATCACTCCTGATAAGAAGGATCATTGATCACATAAAAATACACAGCTTGCTGGACCCAAAGCAGCATGGCTTTACTGAGGGCAGATTGTGTCAGACAATAGAGTTGAGCGAACCCGAACTGTAAAGTTCTGGTCCGTACCGAACTTTGGGGTGTTCGTAACCCGGACCCGAACCCGAACCCGGACATTTGAAAAAGTTTGGGTTCAGGTTCTGGGTTTGGTTATTTGATCCCGCCTGTTGAATAGCTGCAGGACAGCCAATCAACAAGCGTTTCACTGGTTTGCCCTTAGAAGCCATCACAGCCATGCCTACTAATGGCATGGCTTTCATTGGCCAGTGCATCATGTGACCCAGCCTCTTTATAAGCTAGAGTCACTTAGTGCTGCATGTCACATGCTCTCTGGCTAGTATAGGGAGTGGATGCTGCCAGCGCTGTGAGGGACAGATTGCAGATATAATAACATCTCATCCTGCATTACAGAACAATCTGATTGTGGACTAGGTAGAGATTACTACTACTACTGCTTTTAGGGACAGATTGCAGATCTTTTTTTTTTACTATATTACCAGGACCAGGGTGGTGCTGTGGACATAGGGTATCTTGATTTCAGCAAGGCATTTGATACAGTTCCACATAATGATCTAGTACAAAAGTTGTATTAGCTGGGACTTAACCCTTGGATGGCTCTGCGGAAATGCAGTTGGCTAAAGGATAAATCCCAGAGTGTGGTTCTAAATGAGGTTCGAAATATAGGTGTATGTGTCCTCGCGCTACTATGCTTTACTAAATAAGTGGTGTGTCACTAGGTTGCTGCTGTACCTAATATATGGCAATATACAAGGTAAATACAAGTAGTAGATGGTACTGCGCAACCTATACGGTGGATGAATATGTATTAATCCCTCTAGTGGTGAAAATTGAAACTACTATTTGTTGGTTATGCTTCTATTGCACTCCACTTCAATATCCCCCGTGTATAAATGTATAAATATATACAGTGCAATAATTTTCAATAGTGTATAAATAATCATAATAGTCATAAATTCATAATAGTGGTAAAACTTATAAAAATGATATTATAAATATTACAAAGACAAATATGTAAACGTGAGTATATAAAGCTTTTAAATAAATGTCCTCCTTAAGATAAAGTGCTATAGTGATAGTAAGTGACTTGTGCTCCAAGTATTCAATCAAAACATTTCGTGCTCCACTCGTGTAGAGAAAGCCTCTTTCCAGGGGAATCAACAGTTCACCCCAAAAGGATTCCTCCAAAAGGTGCCACAATCCGATATGTGCTCTCAGAACTCTCACCTCTATATATCAGGAAATGCGCATATAAATGGTTTCTTTGGACCTCGCTCTCCTACTCCACACCTCTCTCTCACCAATCCTTTTGTTGTTAAACGATCGTCCCGACCGATCGGTCGTCAATCTCTTCCTTTGCTTTATAGCTCCATATAGCTCAAACGTGAGGGAAGAAACAAAAGGGCTCCATGGTGTAGTACGTTTAAAACATCAAGAATTTTATTAAACCCAATTAAATCTGCTTACATTTAAAAATAAGTAAAAGCACTTTTAAAATCAAACAGCGGCGTCAGAGCGCCTCTCACTGTGTCTCCAGCAACGTGTATCCAGCCTACGCGTTACGTCACGTCACGTGACTTCCTCAGGGCTGTTGAATTGGTTGAAACGCCTGTCATTTATTTGTAAAAACCGGACGTTGTCCGGTGGCCATTTTGTTGAAGACCTCGGTCCGCGCATGCGTCGCGGCCATTTTCCTGATGTTTCAAAATAGACCGTCTCTGCTTACACCTGCTATTTACGGTGGCCGGGCAAAAAATCCTTTTGACCAATCAGGTCAACACACGGACGTTTATCGGGCTAGAAATGTCTATCTCACTGAACTCCATTGATTGCAAAACGATATGAACCACTATAGTGGATGTATTTCCAGCGATACTCTAAATACTGGTCTGTAGTGGGAGGGACATGCAACTCTCACAGTAGCGCTGTATAGGGATAACCACCATCAACAAAGCGCCTGCACAGCGCTACATGGTATGCAGTCCCAAACGCGGACAATGCACTACCCGGACAAGAATAGGCCACGGAAAATACTACCGCGCTCCGTGTCAGTCCAAATGAAGCCATAGATGACCTGTATCCAACTAAGTGCCTGCACAGCGCCTAGCACAAACAAATGCAAAAAGGGGTATATAATTAAAAAAGAGAAATAAAGGAGCATAAAACAGGGAAATGACCGAGAATAAAAACAGATAAGCCCCTTTTGGGTTGTGACCTCATATAAATATGTGAGAGAGTTTAAAATACTGAATGGGGCCAAATGGAAGATATGAAATAATGTATATCAAAGCCATAACATAGCGGGGAGAGTAGTCTCTATGGTAGGATCGCTCATCGATTATTTTTAGGTATCGGCTATAACATAAAATAAAATAATTACTATTGGATAGTACAAATGTCTCTAAAAATATCTTAAAAAGGTCTCTCCAAACATGTCAGTATACTGAAAAAGTCTTATTGAAAAAATCATACAGTCTTACTGGACACAGAGCAAGAGGTTCACAAGCGTTACACCAGAAACACTGCACGTTTATATCCTTAAACAATATTTAATAGTTATTTAAAAAACAGTTTAAATCAAATTCAACGTTCATGCCTCTAGGTGTGAGGGTCTTCAAAGTATAAATCCATCTTGACTCTTTCTGGCTCAGAGTCCTAACTGTGGAAAGTTTGACCTGTTGCAGTTGCTTGAAATTCCACTTTTCTTTGTTTCTGAGAATGGTTACACGCAAAACAATGTTTACACGGATAAAAACCTGTTCCATTGAAAAAAGTAAAAGTATTCTTTGGTGGAGGTACTATCACATTTTTTACTAATTTATCTCTGATTGTCGGGGCACGTTTATAGACAAACTTGGGTTTTTCTGGTAGGATGGTGTTTAAATGTTTGTCTGCTTTTAGAATATGCCAATGTTTGTTCACTAGTTTCTCTATCTCTTTGTATTGGACATTGAAGTCCAATATAATATTGGGTGCTTCTGTGAATGCTACCTGTTGTCGTGTGGAGTCTTGTAACATTCTACTCCGATCCATTCTGTTGACCTCGTCAATTTGATTTTTCAGTGTTCCCTCCAAGTAGCCCTTATTCATAAATCTTTCTTTCAACACATGTGCTTGGTCAATATAGTCCTTTTCTATTGTGCAGTTCCTTTTTATTCTTATTAGTTGCCCTTTAGGTATTTTGTATAGCCATGGTTTGAAATGGCAGCTCTTCGTGGAAAGATAACTGTTTCTGTCAACATTTTTAAAATGAGTCATTGTCAGTATCTTGTCCTCCTCTATTCTGATGTTAAGATCTAAAAAGTCGATCTGTTTCTCGTGTATGGTCCACTGTAGATTTATATTCCTGTCGTTGGTATTCAACTGGTTTAAAAAGATGTCCAATGTGACTCTATCGCCATTCCACACAATTATTAGATCGTCAATGTATCTTTTGTTTAAGATTAATTGGGGGGGCATATTGGAATATATGCTCTTTTCCTCCCACTGCGCCATAAACGCGTTGGCTACACTTGGTGCAAATTTTGCCCCCATCGCGACTCCTGTTAGTTGTTTATAGTACTTTTGGTCGTGCCAGAAATAGTTATTTTTCAGGCAAAAGTCTACACATTTGGTTAGAAATTTTCTTTGCGGACATTGTAAAGGGCTATACCTCTTTAAAACCCATTTTGTTGATTCGCAAGCCTGATGATGCTTGATTATCGTGTAGAGGGAGGATACATCTGCTGTGGCTAGCAGACTGCATCCCTCTAATACCGGTGTGTGTTGTAAGATTTGCAATAGATGTTTGGTGTCTTTTAAAAACGCTGTAGTGGATTGAACTGCAGGCTGAAGAAAGGTGTCGATATATTGACCAACTCTTGCAGTTAAGGAGTCAATGCCATTTACTATCGGTCTCCCTGGGGGATTCTCCTTGTCTTTGTGGATCTTTGGGATAGTATACAAAACTGGTATTCTACATGACTCTGGCACTTGATACTTTGCCTCTTTTTTATTTAGTATCCCTTTCTTGGTGCCCAAATGTATCAGTTTTTCTAATTCTTTTTTATTGGTGATAGTAGGATTTCCTCTAAGTTGTTGATATGTGCTGGGGTCTTCCAATTGGCGATTAATCTCCGCCATATATTTCTCTTTTGACTGCAATACAACCCCTCCTCCTTTGTCTGCTGGTCGTATGACCAGGTCTTTTCTTTCCACTAATGATTGAATACCCCTCTTGATGTATATGGGATCCCTTTTCTTCTTGATTGTTACATTTTCCAAGTCTTGGCACACCAATTTTTTAAAAACCTTGATGTGCTGGTTATCTTGTACCGGATCTTGTATCTTGTATCTTGTGCGGATTGAAGGTTGAATGATTCCTCAGCGAACTGTGCTTGATCTCGTTATTGTTGGTCGAATTGGTTGTTCTTAAGGCGCGTGGGTTGCTTAATAAATATTTTTTGATATTGATTTTCCTTACATACTTTTGAATGTTAATGTATGTATCAAATTTATTCAAATTCTTTATTGTAGCATGTTTCAGACCTTTATCCAGTACTGCAATCTCGTCAGTCGTTAACGTTTGTCCACTCAGGTTAAAAATCCCTTCTCCTACTGATTTCTTTTCCTTTTGGACTCTCTTCCCTGCTCTGCATCCTCTTTTGCATCTTCGTTTCTCAGTTGTTCTTCTCGCTGATTCCTTCTTGGTGAATAGTTGACTTCTTGGGGTCTCCTCCGCGGAGAGTAATCCTGGTCTCCTTTCCTTCTTCTGGGACTGTATTCCCTCCTGTCTCTGTCCGGAAAAGAAGGGGGATACTGTCGATATTCATAGTGTGGTAACCGGTGGTGGGGTGGTTCTTCATAATTTCTGATGGGATCAAATCTGTTGTACATAGGTATAGGGCTTCTCTCTCTATAGCCATAATACTCCCGTTGGGGACGATACTCCTGAGGATTTTTTGGGGACCTCTCAGTACGGTCCCACTGGGGATATGGTTTCTTCTGTTGTCTTTGCCACGGCCTCCTATGCTGGTTGTTGTTCCTTGGGGTGCGTTGCCAGCATTGCTGTTCATATTGGGCATATGGGGTGTACGATTGGTTCACTTTTCTCTCTCTGTTCCATCTAGGTGTATTTGGATGAGGTTCACTCAGAACAGAGATCATTCACTAGTGGCGTACCACAAGGCTCTGTACTGGGTCCTGTTCTATTTAACGTATATGTAAGTGATATAACTAAAGTTTTTTTGGGCAAGGTATGTCTCTTTGCTGATGATACAAAGGTGTGTAATAGAGTTTATATCCCTGGAGGTGTCTGTAACATGGAACATGATTTGGCATTGCTGAAAGATTGGTCAGCGCAGTGGAGACTGCAGTTCTATATTTCTAAATGTAAAATAATGCACCTAGGAAATAAGAATCCCCTTAGAGGGTACATCATTGGGGGTACAGTGTTAGCCAGCACTACAGAATAAAAAGATTTGGGGGTGCTTATTTCAGATGATTGCAAAATGAGCAAACAGTGTGACCAGGCAGAGAGAAAAGCAAATAGAATTCTGGGATGTATCAGTAGAGGGATCACCAGCAGGAGGAAGGAGGTTCTGATTCCTCTATATAGATCTTTAGTGAGACCTCACTTATAATAATGTGTCCAGTTCTGGAGGCCTCATTTACAAAAATATATTAATAAGATAGAACAAATTCAGAGATGGGTAACAAAAATGGTGAAAGTTCTGGGGGATAAAACCAATGAAGAGCGACTTCAGTAACTTAATATGTACAGTCTGGGGGAAAGGAGAGACATGATTGAAACCTTTAAATACATCAAGGGGATGAATAAGGTTCAGGAGGACAGTCTTTTCAATATGCAACCAAAATCAAGAACACGGGGACATGACCTCAAACTAATTGGAGGGAAGTTCAAAACTAATCTTAGAAAGTATTATTTTACTGAAAGGGTGGTTGATGATTGGAATAAACTACCAGCAGAAGTTGTGAGACAGTCAACAGTAAATGGCTTCAAACATTCTTGGAATAAACATAAATCTATAGCCAAACAACTAGGTTAATGGGAAAAAAAACCAAAAACAAGAAAAATAAAACAAAAAAAAGGGCAGACTCGATGGACTACTCAGTCTTTTTTCTGTCGTAACTTTTCTATGTTTCTTCCTGATCCACAGACAAGCAGAGAATGCTTCTGCTCGTCTGTGAATCCAGAAGAGAGAAGTTGCTGTGGTCAGTGAGGATTTGATACACTGCTGAGGATCCCTGACCACTGGATACCAGGTTACAAGGCAGACCTGCTTACATGTGATTTACCCCTGCAGGGTGTCGCTATCTGTGGAGTGTGGAAACAAGAGGGGAGCACGTGTGGAGTCACAACCTTTTTTTGCACCAGAATATGCTCTTTACTGCACAAGTCACTTTGAGGAATTGACACACGGCACTTTGACCGATCAGAATATAAGACTTTATTTACAAAAACACTTTTTTGCATTTTTAATTTTTACTTTTTTCATATACAAAACCTATGGATATTATATGGACTTTCCGGTTGGAATTATTGAATATAGTAATTGAGGTTCATCATATAACTAGCATATCCTTGAGCACTTTTCAAAGACTATATACTGTATATATATATATATATATATATATATATACATACACATGTTTTCATTAATGAATGTATGATTAGTTTGCACTTTATAGAGATTTATTAAAATAAGGTTTAACCACTTCAGCCCCCCGGAAGGATTTCCCAGTTTAGGACCAGAGCACTTTTTGCGATTCAGCACTGCGTCAGTTTAATTGACAATTGCGAGGTCGTGCAATGTTGTACCCAAACAAAATTTACGTTCTTTTATTCCCACAAATGGAGCTTTCTTTTGGCGGTATTTGATCACCTCTGCATCATTTCTGATCACCGCTATAAACAAAAAAAGAGTGTCAATTTTGCAAAAAAAATATATATATTTCTTACTTTTTTCTAAAATACATGTCCAAAAAAATATATAAAAAAGTTTTTTCATCGGTTTTGGCCAATTTATATTCTTCCTCATATTTTTGGTAAAAAAAGTTGTGCAAAAGTTGCTGCGTTTACGAATGATGAGAATTAATTTATGGGGTTTTTATTTTTTTTCATATTTTACTAGTAATGGCGGCGATCTGTGATTTTTATCGGGACTGCGATATTGCGGTGGACATTTCGGACCATTTTGACACTTTTTTGGGACCACTGGCATTTATACAGTGATCAGTGCTATTAAAATGCATCGATTACTGTGTAAATGCCATTGTGTAATGAACCAAGTTGCCGCCGTCAAGCCACAGCGGATGGCAACTGGTCAAAGATAGCGCCATTTACCCCTTTATTATAACCATTGGTATAAACCCTCCTATGCTTAAGGCTATAGTCACAGTATGGCATTCCATTTTGCAGGTGGAATCGCCGCAATTCTGCCCGCGATTCGGAAATGCCACAAATCGCGGGATGCCCTTGCGATCCCCGCTATTTTGAATGGCACCAGATTTTGCCGCGATTTCGCCCACCAAATTGCGGTAAAATTATGGTACAATGTGTAAAACAGAATTGTGGGATGCCCAACACCCAAAAAAAGTACTTATTTTGGGCATTGGGTGTCCCGTGATTCTATTTGCGTATTTTTACCATGATTTTACCACGATTCACGAATTTGGCGTCATTCAAAATAGTAGGGATTGCAAGGGCGTCCCGCAATTTGCTGCATTTCCAAATCATGGTCAGAATCGCTCCGATTCCGCCCGCAAGACGGAATGCCATAGTGTGAATGGAGCCTTACAGCCAAGGAATTAGCTTCCGTTTGATCTGCAACTGCCATGGTGCTGCACATGTGATCAGCCATTTGATGGTTGACAGTTTAGTTAAGGACACAAGCAAATGTGACAACAAGGAATTCCAGCTTCCAGGAATGTAACTTTTTTTTGAAACCGTACAATTGATGGGTTTAATTCCACTTTATGATTTACTGCTGTTGGACTCTGGGGTTCAGGAACATGGCAGCCTCCAGTAAGAAGAAACAGGAGAAAAGCAAAGGCAATTTACAGCACACACTATTTTTTGTAGCATAATTGTTAATGCAGAATGTATGTTCCTTGCTAAAGAACAGCATTTTTTAGTTCTGCTTTAAAATGCAGGCCACCAGCATCTTAGCAATCAATGACACAGTTTTGAACCTGGACAGTAGGAGGAGCCTGATGAGGCTGAGAGACTTTTCCCCCATCAGGTCTGCTTTCCTTGTGATTAAGAAGCGGACAGCAGTGAGCATCTCCTTATGAGAATGCCGAGAGACTAGTTCCTTATCTGGTCTGCCTCTATGTAACAGGTACATGAATCTGTAACAAGCACCAAAAATTCTGGTATATAGGCATGATGTAATTCTATAGCATGTCTTTAACACTCTTTGTATTGTAAATTACACTGACTGTGGCTAGGATCTTTTGTACTTGTTTTGTACAACATTTAGACAATGTGCATCTTATCAGGCTCAGTCAAGGTGTGAGAACTTTTACATACATGTTTGCTATTCATTAAATGGTACCTATACCTACTGCAACTTTTACTACAGTAATTGGCACTTTTAAAAATCTGTTTTTAAAGTGTTTATTTTAAATTCTTCATCAGCTCCCACAATTTAATATTTAATGATACTTCATATTAGGCTTTCATTTGCAAATGGTAAATGATTCATCTAGCTTTTCATGAAAGCCTAATAGCACAACGATTATAATTTATAGTTAAAAACTAGCTCAGCCTCTAACAAACTTCAGCATTTTTTATGCAACAAGGCAAACAATTCTGGCAATTCCTAATTAAACATGGCAGTGCATGAGAAATGTTATCACATGTTATGAATCAGAAACATTAACATACTATCTTCTACTGATAACAGTTGACTAGAAACGCATTTAGTCATGTTTATTGATTTTTCCATAACTGTCTAATGCACAAAATATTCATTACAATACCCGCATATATGTACTACACATATTTGGTACACTCACCTATGTTAGAGGTTTGGGAATAATTTTGTGGCTTTATTCTATTATAATACTAAATAGATGATGTACTGGAATCTCATGCCACTTACTTGTAGCTTTGTGTACCTTTGATTCTTATTGTTCTGCCGAAATGCATTATTTTACACTTACACATATTTATCTACTTAATTCAGTTTTATACTTCATGTTTAGAATATTTTTTAGGAATATGTTGTGATTGCATGCCTTTAACCACTTCAGCCCCGGAAGAATTTCCCATGTTAGGACCAGAGCACTTTTTGTAATTCGGCACTGCATCGTTTAAACTGACAATTGCTTGGTCATGCGACATTGTACCCCAATTAAATTTGCGTCCTTTTTTTCCCCACAAATAGAGCTTTCTTTTGGTGGTATGTGATCACCTCTGCATCATTTCTGATCACCCCTATAAACAAAAAAAAGAGCGACAATTTCTGGTGTTTTTACTTTTTTTTTTTTTACTAGTAATGGTGGCGATCTGTGATTTTTATTGGGACTGCGATATTGCAGCGGACGTGTCGGACATTTTTGACACTTTTTTGGGACCAATGACATTTATACAGAGATCAGAAATGTAAATGTCCACTGATTACTGTGTAAATGTCATTTGCAGTGAAGGGGTTAACCTGGGCGAGGCGATCTAGGGGTTAACTGTGTTCCCTGGGTGTGTTCTAACTGTGAGGGGGCTGGGCTGTCAGGGGCAGAAAAGAGATCTAACTGATCCCCAGTACAGGGATCAGTAGATCTCTGACATGTTACCTAACAGAGCGGGGGGACCGCCGTGTTTACATTGTCTGTTACCCATTTTTCTTCTCTGTCAAGCAATCGCGGCTTGCTGGCGGAGATCGAGTACACCCGAGACGTGGCCACAACTCTGCAGGGTGCGGTGGGCACAAGAGCGCTCCACCGGGGGTGCACTCTTGCCTGCTACTGCACATGTGCGAGCCACCGTTTATAGACGGCGATTCGTGCTACAGAGCGACACTATAGCAGTAAATGTATGTGATGCGGTTGGGAACCGGTTAAAATATTTCATTTTTTTTAACAAAGTTGCCATTTTGGAGTTGTGTCTGTGCACTAGGTTTTTTCTAGGTGATAGTATCCACACACTTTACCCAGACTGTTTCCTGGTTTAGAGGGAATGATAAGAATTATGTGGAAGCCAACCATTGTAACAATTAGCCCACATGCCTTAAAAATGTTGCTAGTTCAGGCACTGAAGATCACTTATAATCTACAAAAATTGGTGAAAAACAAAAGAAACAAATTTTGACTCAAGTAGATAGATGACCCCATCCCTAGTAAATAATGCCTAAAATATTTAAGCTTTATTCTCAGATATGATAACATTTCTTGTAGCTTGTGGCATGTGCCTTAGGTCCCTTGTAGAGTTGAGCGAACCTCTGGAAGTTCGGGTTCTGCTGGTCCGTCCGAACTTCGGGACAAAGTCCGGGTCCGGGTCCGGACGGAACCCGAACGATCGCACGGACAAGGAACCCCATTGAAATCAATGGGGACCCGAACTTTTATGCACAAAAATGGCTGTAACAAAGTCCTGGAAAGCCCTAGAGGGCTGCAAAAGGAAGTAAAATGGGGGTAAGGGTAGGGCAAGTGCCCTACAAAAAAATCGGGACAGGGAAATAACTGTAAATATTTTTTAAAAAATAAAAACATAAAAAAAGCAAAAATGGAGGTGAATGTGGATCATCTTAAAACTGTGTCTGAAAAGTATTAATTAATGGTAGAAGCCATATAACTGTTCTAAAATCATCTTCAAACTAGGGCAAGTGCCCTACAAATAAATGGGGATAGG
>BLSH010328685.1:189999-201549 GCA_018402905.1 Glandirana rugosa
CCCGACACTGACACCAACGACATCCACTTCCTCTCTCTCTGGAGACCTCTTTGACCACCGATTACCCACCTACGTACAGTTGTCTATGACTTCTCCTGTCTAGGCTGGTCCGAACTTCATCTCCGACTTGTTTACAGTTAAATGTGAGAGGAACAGATTGGTTTCTCAAGTGACGCAACTATGTCAGATTGTCTCGGAAAACACTTTTGCGTCTCATTACAAGTTGTTTTATTGAAGATAGCAGAAGGTCCTCGGTCTGTTCGCTGCGGTGGACTGTCTGTAGTTTCCCGCCAAATATTAGTAGCGACGGCCATCCGCATAAACTATTTCATTTGAGACGTGTGTCGACTTAGTTTCCGACTTGGGTGAACTCTTTGGTTAGACAAGGAGAGTGTAAATTGACATTTGTTCAGCCTCTACTTCAAGCCTGGTCGGATCTGTCCTCTTCAGTATCTGTTGACATGCATCCACCCATTAGCCACCAGTTTCTCCAGAGGTCTCTCTCTCCTTCACCTACAGCAACCACAGTCACAGCCCAATATACTCTGCTACCAACAAAATATCAGTACCCAACTTCCACCTGCTGCACCTACCCTGCCTTTAACCCACCTACCTCTTCTTCACTGTTTACAACCAGTCCACAAAGATCCACCTTAGTGACCGCTCCCTCTTTCTTACCATACTCCAACCATACTCTCCCATCAGCTGCAACCCTACTTACAGCCCTGCAGACACATACAGAAATTCAATGGTTAAACCTAAAAAGAAACGGAAGTTTTTTCCAACCCGCACAATTCAGCCAATATCCAGCCCTGCTTCCACACCAGCTGATCCGTTCCAGGCTGCTTCCACACCAGCCGATTCGTTTCAGCCTGCCTCCACACCAGCCGATCCGTTCCAGCCTGCCTCCACACCAGCCGATCCGTTCCAGCCTGCCTCCACACCAGCCGATCTGTTCCAGCCTGCCTCCACACCAGCCGATCTATTCCAGCCTGCCTCTACACCAGCCGATCCGTTCCAGCCTGCCTCCACACCAGCCGATGCATTTCAGCCTGCCTCCACACCAGTCAACCTGCTCAAGCCCGTCTCTACACCAGCCAATCTGTTCCAATCTGCCTCCACAACAGCCAATCTGTACCTGTCTGATCCTGTGCCCGATGACCCAGTGCCCTATGCCCTGGTGCCCGATGACCCGATGCCCTCTGATCCTGTGCCCAATGACCCAATGTTCGCTGATCCGGTGCCCGCTGATCCTGTGTCCGATGACCCGGTGCCCGCTGATCCTGTGTCCGATGACCTGGTGCCCGCTGATCCTGTGTCCGATGACCCAGTGCCTGCTGACCCTGTGTCCGATGACCCGGTGCCTGCTGATCCTGTGTCCGATGACCCGGTGCCGGATGACCCGATGCCCGCTGATCCTGTGCCCACTGATCTTGTGCCTGATGACCCTATGCCCTCTGACCTGGTGCCTGATGATCCTGTGCCTGACGACCTGGTGCCCGCTGATCCTGTGCCCGCTGATCCTGTGCCCGATAACCCGATGTCCTCTGACCTTGTGCCCAATGACCCGGTTCCTGCTGATCCTGTGCCCAATGACCCGGTGCCTGCAGATCCTGTGCTCGATGACCCGATGTCTGCTGATCCTGTGTCCGCTGTCCAGCCTACTGTTTTGATGCCTGCTGTCCAGCCTGATGTTCGGGAGCCTGCAGTCCAGCCTTGTGTTCTGATGCCTGGTGTACCGACGCCTGCTGTCCAGTCTGATCTGCTTCCTGATTCCCAGCCTGCTGTCCTGGTGCCTGCTTTCCAACCTGCTGATCCTGTGCCCGCTGTTCAGTCTGCTGATCCTGTGCCTGCTGGCCAGAAGGATGTGCCCACGTTTGTGAATGACCCATGGAACCCCAGCATTGAGGTACCTAACCTGTTACCAGACCCAGGCGGTGGAATTCCTGGAATCTTTCTGGATCCCGGCAGCAGGGACTCTGATCTGGAACCTGGCATTCCTTGGACTCGTAAATTGTAATCGCCAATTACACAATTAAACAACAGAAGGGCACTCAGACCCCTCTTAGACGCTCTGAAAGACAAGGACCTAGGATACAGATGGAAATTCCCGTTCGCTTTACAGGTGACTAACAAAGGTAAACAATTCTTGCTAAGATACCCAAACAAACTGAATGAATTTTGTGAGAATCTGGGTTTACCCCAAATCGACCTTCCAGAATGGTACAAAGATTTTGAACTTCCATCACAACCTGGAGACACACAGGCCTCACCCACTGTTTCCCAACCGGAACCCCACATAAAAGAGGCAAGCACCGCAAATATGCTAATCAATCCTCCTTCCCAAACACACCAGGTCCCAGATCATTGAGATCCAAAGACTACACCTGAATAACAGTTGCTTGATCTCATCTTTGTTTCTCTTCATTTGGTACATCTGTTTAAGGGGGCCCAACAAACTTTTATAGATATTTACATGATATGTTTTTCCCTACTGCTTTAGGGTCTTTTTCGCACAGGCTGGACAAATAACCCTGCTTAAGAGCCAAGTTTAACTTTATGTTCAGAACAAGACTGGTAAGTGATCACCTTATTTGTTGGACCGTTTACTATCCAAAACATGTTATCACCGAGAAAACTGAACATTCAACTACAACACATTCCCTAATCCTCTGATGGGGAAATATAAGGAATGAGCCAAAAAATGGTAATACGAGATATGAATTATAGTGTGTGCCATCATCCGAAAAGAGACAATTGAACAAAGGGTGTATGGGGTATGGGTGTCCCACTAGTACCCAGACACCATAACTGGAGTAGGCATGGACTATCCCGGCACTCAAAGGTAACACAAGTATGTATAAGAAATTTAAAACAATTTATTTGAAAAATATGACATACAGAAACACACAAGAAAATAAAAGATACAGCATTGGGTACAAGCTCCAATGATTTTTACATATAGTGCCTGGAATGGTCCCCACAGGGGGTACCACCGACCCTTGGCATGTAAGCTGTGGATGATGTAAAGCTCTTGACCGGTTTTGCGGGGCTTCTGCTTCTTCAGGAGATTTGAACAGCATACAGCTATATTGTTTAAAAACTATGTATACACAAAAAATAACAAGGCATTAATATTCACAGAAAGAAAATAGGTAAGACTGGGAACAATCAAAGTATGAACTTACCCACAGTGATCACAGCCAAACAGAAGGGTCAAAAACACGCCCACTAAGGGGCTATCCCCCCACGGCGGACATGGGGGACAAAGGGAGTTGAGTAACTAAATTGAAAAAAGTATATAGTTCAATCAGTTGGAAACGCCATAAAAGTCGTATAGAAAGGTAACCCCGTGATAGAAGTAAGAAAAGTGCTGGAAGGGAAAAGGGGGGAAGAAAGTCAGATAAGGAGAGAGAGCTGGAAGAGATGAAGAAGGGGAGAGGGGCAAGAGGAAGATAAAAAGAAAGCGAGGCAGCAAAGAATGGGAGAACAGAAACAAACAAAGAGAGGACATAAAGGGGAAAAAAGACAAAGGTGGAGAGAGAAACAAAGAAATCAGGGGAGAGAGGAGAGAAAAAGAAAGAATGAAAGGAAAATGAGTGGAGAAAAAGAAAATAGGGAGGGAAGAAAAGAGGAAGAAAAAGAGGGGGGGGGAAGAGTAAAAAAAGGAAAGAGAGGGGGAGAGAAGAGATATGAAGAGAAAGGAAAAGGGGGGGGGGGCACTGTAAAGAGCATAGATAAGGAGTACCAACGTGCCTGGGGAGACAGAATCTGAATAAAAAAGCAAGATGTATATCGTAAACCCACCTTCCAATTAGAATGACGGCAGAGACACGTTCCCCCAGAGACACTATCAAAGGATAAATAACATATGTACAGAGCCAGGACTCAGAGGGTAAACTGAGATCTGGAATTGAGGAGGTATGCAAAGAGAATGTCTGGAAAGATAAATGAAATACATGTATATGAGTGAGTTGCGAGGGCAAGCCGCCCAAGCAAACTACAAGGAAGGACATGGATCACTGCACAGCCGACAGCTGCGGAGGCCTGTAACAGAGCCAAGACTTACCAGACAGAGTAGTGGAGCACAAGATGTCTCCGGGGGAAAAGCCGTGCCAAAGATGAGGCTGGAAGCTCCATTTATCCCCTGCACGGAGACGCCAGAATATCAGCAACAGCTGAGTCCAGCGCGTCCGTGCCTGACCCCTCCCACACACTCAGAGAGGTGAGTGTGAGGCCAAATATGGTACACCTTGGGAGGGGTGAGAAACAAGGCGAATGCAGGAACGCTGCTAACAATGCTGCTGCAAGCAGAGAGGTCACATGCCCGCCGTGTGGGGACAAATATCCTCGACCCTGGCAGGTATGATCACGGTGGGATATGTGTGTAACATAGACGTAGCAATATCAATTGGCATCGATCGGGGGTCCACTGACGTTTCGACAGGTCACCCGAACGAGACCAAAATATAATACCACCAACATTCACAAACGGATCAACCGTAAACATAAATGACACGGTGGGATAATTACAGTTATGAACATACAATGAATTTATTTCAAACATAAACAGAGTGACCACCAAGATCCACATGTGGAACAAGGAGTATCAAGACATAAGGTCAAAAATCAACAATTGTGATGATGCAAAAGCAAACATTGATGGGGTTGGGTAGGGAAAAAAGCAAGGGGATCATGAGCAATGTGGGTTCTCGCAGTGAACCTACTTATAGGAAAGATCTTTAGCTATGTGCCTCATTAATACCCGGGGGAGATTTGGCCCCCAAACGTTTAATCCACAGAGTTTCCCACTGTAGGATACCACAATCCCAATCTTCTCCCCTGGGATCCTCAGGCATCACCTCCAGGACCATAAATGTCACCATTTTAATGTTATATCGGTGGTACAGACCAATATGTTTGCCCACGGTGGTGAGTTTACCACCGTAGGAGACATACAGGTGGTCCCTGATGCGCTGTCTAAACTCGCGTATGGTCTTGCCTATATAAAAGGCACCACATTCCATTCACAAACCATAAGGTACACTAAGCCCTTATTTCCACAAGTCACGTGGAATGAGGGTGAAAATTTCTGGCCATTTGGAAGTTCAAAACAAGTACCTTCCAACACCCAGGGGCATCGCGGACAGCCTCCACAACGGAACGTGCCCCGAGGCCCCAGAGGGCATTTGGAGGCAGATTGGTAGTGACTACTAGTGAGTATATCCCGAAGAGAAATAGCTCTCCTAAAGATTAGTTCCGGGGTGGAACGAACTTATTTTTTCAGGATGTGATGTTCAGCAAGAAGGTGCCAGTGTTTAGACAGGGCAGACCACAGCGAGCTATGATGGGCAGATAGCAATAGCGTTCCTGTCATTCCACGCGCACGGGAAGCCTCAGCCGCCCACACCCACCACCCCCATGTGAGTCCGGCTCCTGGATGTGTCATGTGACCGTGGAGACCACTCCCACAGCTCTAACCACTGGACCTGTAGCGACGGCGGGCAAGCTGAAACATCTCCTGGATCCCCATGAGACTTCTCTGCCTTGAGCCCCCGTGTCCAGGACGCTGCCGACAAGCCGGCAAAGATTGGTGAGCTCTTTCAGTTACTGCTTACTGTCCTCATCACGGCACTTATTTACACTTCTCACAGACTTGTGCTGGTCACAGCCGAGAGCCCATCACCTGTGTTGACGTAGGCGGCCCCCAATCTGACACTGGATACCATCCTGAGTATTCACACCACCCCACTACACTGGAGGGGCCACTTGTCAGCTTGTGATTCAGGCCACCCCATTGCCCTTTCAGGAGGCTCTTCCCCCTTCCTAGGGGCATCTACCGGGACCCATGAACGGCAGTACATTTGCACCAATTGCCACTCACTTTGGCTTGACAATCTTCACTGTGTTATCAATTCCAGCCAGTCCTTTCCCACATTTGCCTTCTCCAGGTGACACGACTGACGACAGACCCCCCCATCCATCTTGGCCTAGCCAGTCTGTCATGTGTTAAGAACACCAATGCTGGGCTGACGGGGTAGTTTGAATAAGGTGGCCACGGTCTCTCAACAGGAACCAATCCATGGGACTATAGGGTGCTGCATCACGCACTCAGATTGTGTTCAATCACAACAGACTGCTATTCAATTGCATGGGGGTAACTCCATTTGCTACCTTTACCAGTGTATGCATGCAGTGCGTGTGGTGGAGGATGTGTTTGACAGTCTGCTGACTTCTTCCCACCCTGTACTGACAACGTTTCAATTTTAATCTGTGTGTTTCAACAGTATTTGGCGTAATTATTGAATTTGATCTTTGTCTTCATCTTTTTATTATTGGTAATTAATAAATCATATTTTTTTATTCAATATATGCCCTGAGTGTCCCTTTAATGGGCTTCTTTGTGTTTTTACACAACTTTGCTGCATCTTGAGTTATAGCCCTAGGGACCCCATCTCAGCTGGGATGTGTGGCCGGACTGGTCCAGTGTAAATACACACCTGATCGGTTTATACATTTGTAATTTATCCCAACGGGGGTACTCTTTTATCTGGTTTTTGTATATGATGGGCAGAGTAGCGGGTGACCACCCCCACTGTTTCCCAAGTTTTAGGCCTGGGGCGTCTAAAGAGAAGAGAATTGCGAGATTGTGAAAAAGCCTTATTAAAGGCTTTTCTAAGGGTGGTATGTGTGTACCCTCTGGCCAGTAATCGTTGTCGGAGGGCTGCAGCTTGAGATAAAAATTCCTCATCTCTAGTGCAGTTCCACCGTAAATGTAAATACTGGGCATATGGAATGCTTTGTACAAGAGAGCGAGGGTGTGCATTGGACACATACAAGTGAGTATTGCCTGCAATGGGCTTTCTATATAGATCTGTCTCAATTTGATGTTGATCATTAATGATTAGTCTAATATCCAGGAAGGGGATACTTTTCGGATCATATACATAGGTACAGTGGAGATTAAGTGAGTTTCCATTAAGTTGTTGTATGAACTGGTGTAGTAAATCCACACCACCAGTCCATATAATCAGTAGGTCATCAATGAACCTGTGCCAAGACAGCACATGTAGAAGGTATGGTTGGAACAAATCTACTGAGAAGATTGATCTTTACCATCCCCCTAAAAATAAGTTGGCATAGGATGGTGCACACGCTGTGCCCATTGCGACACCTTGGGCCTGTAGGTAGAGCTGTTCCATGAATGTAAAGTAATTTCTCATAAGTATGAAGCGTAGGAGTTCTAGAATAAAGTCCACTAGGGGCCACGTAGTTTGGTCCTGCTTATATAGAAAGGAGCCAGCCATGCAGACGCCCTGCCCTTGGGGGATACTCGAGTAAAGAGCCTCTATATCGATGGCCACGAGCAAGGCGCCCGGAGGGACATGGACCCCCTCTACATGCCTAAGCAGGTCCGTGGTGTCACAAATGTAAGATGGTAGACTAAGCACATGTGGTAATAGAAAAGAGTCAACATATTTGCTGGCATTTTCAGTTAGAGACCCTATACCAGATACTATCGGTCGACCCGGAGGGGACCGAATGTTCTTGTGGGTCTTAGGAAGAGTGTAAAAAGTCGGTGTGCGGGGGAACTTCGTATTTAGATATTCTAGAATGTCCTTATTGATCAATCCACGTACATATACAGCAGTGCAAAGATTTCTGAATTCATTGATAAAACCCTCAACTTGTGAGGAATCAATAGGGACATACAAGTCCCTGTTGTTCAAGACTGTGAGACACATGTCCTGATATTGTGCGTGAGTCATAATGACTATGTTTCCTCCCTTATCGGATGGTTTAATGACTAGGTTCTTGCGCTGTCGAAGACTACGAAGCGCTTGAGTTTGTGCCTGAGTCATGGTAGGCGTGTAGTGGATCCATTGTTGTTTTTTAAGAGTAAGGACAGATTTGTGTAAGAAAGCCCATATCTCCGGGCATATCATCAAGTCCGGAAACTTCCGAGATTTTAATTTGAAGCTACCGGTGGCTGGCTGTGAGGAGGGTACAGAGGGAGTAGCTGGAGGCGGGGCCATCGATGGGGTCTGATGGGGAAAGATATGGCTGTATCACATTTTTGCAAAATTGCGTGGCACAAGTACACTTTCCAAGCAATGATTGCATTTCTATCATAAAAGGGGTGTCACAAGATATTCGCAGATATCCTTACTAACTGGAAGGAACATTAATTCAGAATACACTTCCTCAGAAAGAAAAGGGGAAAGATCCCCCCCCCCTTTTTTTTTTTTTTTTAGGGGGATCCCAACAACGGCTTCTGCCACCAAATGTTATATTCCTGTTAATTTTTTTATTGTTAAGATTGCCCCACCTGACTTGGACCTCTCTTTTTAGCCGTCTTAGAGGGGGGTTGAGAAACCTTCTCCCCCCTACTCAATGGACTCTGCTAAACGACTTTTATCCTCGTCTGATGGGGCCACTGACTAATTAACTGTTACAATGTTCACTTATTGTACAAGTTACCATAATTTGTTCCTTTCTTATTTTTCTTATTATGTACAAGTTGTTACCTTGCTACTTCTTACAGGCCAGGGGGGTGAAAATTTGGAGGCTTACACACTGATAGTTTAAGCCTTACCAATCTCAGAGACGGAAACACACAGTACTTTTCGTAATAATAGTCCTGTTGTTTGCTACCTCCCACTAACCCCACGAGATCACATCAGTGTAGTCAGTAAACGTTATATTTTATTCACAGCTGAAATTCTGAACATACTATACTGTAACTGATGTCACTTAATGCTGCGGCAATAATAACCCAGTATTAATTTGACATTAATGAAACACCTCTTTTGAGCTTCCCTTGAGGAAACTCACCTTAACCTTACTTCTCTTTCTCTCACTTACTATCCTAATCTCTTCACTCACAATAATCTAACTCCCCTTCCAACTATTATTTCTTACCCCCAATCATTACCTATTTAATTGCAATAACTATTCAGATATGTCATACTCTGAATTAGGGACGCATCCTACAATCATATCCCATAACACCAGGGGTCTAAATATCCCGGAAAAGAGATCTGCCTTACTCTCAGAACTTACCAGGGCCAAACCAAAAATAGTTTTACTACAAGAAACACACTTTAAAAAAGAAAGTGACACATCAAACTTATTGGGAATTTCACAAGAAATGGTGTTGCTATCAGTGTGTGAAGAGTGGGAGAAGAGGGTTGCATTGACAATCCAACACAATGGGCAGCACATTGAACACATTTTATAAGTGGTCAGAAACTTGTAAATAACTCATGAAAGAATAAAGTTACGTTAAAACCAAGCACACCATTGTTTTTCTTGTGAAATTCCCAATAAGTTTGATGTGTCACATGACCCTCTTCCTATTGAAAAAACAAAAGTTGGATTCAAAATGGCCAACTTCAAAATGGCCACCATGGTCACCACCCATCTTGAAAAGTTTCCCCCCTCACATATACTAATGTGCCACAAACAGGAAGTTAATATCACCAACCATTCCCATTTTATTAAGTGTATCCATATAAATGGCCCACCCTGTAGATGAACTGAAAGGGTTCACTACGGGTATGCTAATCCTGGGCGGAGATTTTAATATTCCTCTTAACCCATTACAAGACACATCAAACGGACAGACCTCCATTACATATAAAACAATAAGAAGTATTAAAAAGTGGCTCAATTCTTTATCACTCGTAGACACATGGAGACTACTTAATCCATCAGATAAGGACTTTACCTTTCTTTCAATGCAACACGATAAACACTCCATAATAGACTATATCTTCCTAACACAAAGGGATCTCAACCTACTGACAGAAGCAAAGATTGGATTCCAATCTCTGTCTGACCACGCCCCATTAGCCATTACATTAGCATCTCAAGACTCGAGACCAAAACCATGTACACGGAGATTGAATCCTTCTCTCCTACTCAAACCAGACATCCTATCGGACATATCCAACTCTCTCAAAAACTACTTCACAAATAACAACAATGAAGAAACCTCTCCCCTTATCACCTGGGAAGCACACAAATGTGTGATCCGAGGAGAATTTATAAAATGGGGTGCAAGACTTAAAAAAGAGTGTCAACAGAGAATTTCCCACCTTGTTTCTACTATATCAAAGCTGGAATCCCTCCACAAACAATCATGATGTCTCTCCACAGCCTCTGAATTACTTGAGGCAAGAAAGGAACTACAACATACACTTGAAAACAGAGCTAGGCGCCTTTTATTTTTTAAGAAGAGGGTATACTATGAACATGGAAACAAAGCAGGGAAATTCCTGGCAAGAGCCTTAAAAGACGCTAAAACACTAGAAAACATTCACTCTATTCGCACTAATAATGGAAACATAGAACATAAAACAGATAAGATAGCTGCCCAATTCCATGAGTATTATACAAAATTATATAATCTCCCCAAAGCTCATAAACCAAAAACCTAACACGGAGACAGACAAAATATTATCTTAGACTTCCTACAAAAAAGCGGCCTCCCTGTCCTCCCAGACAAAGATATCTCGAACTTAGGGAAACCTATACAAGAAACAGCGTATATTAAGGGTGTGCTTCTGCGCTCCCACAGTCTCTCTATGTGCGTATGGTAGCTGGTGTGTGTCAGCTGCTCACACAAAGATGTGAATCCACAACATCAAACAAAATCTAAACACAGGTAAAAGGGGTGGAGCGCTAACACTTGTATACAATTTAAAATTCCATAGCAATAAAAGCATAACAAGCGTAAAATCCTGAGATAATAAGATCTAAGTGTAGTAAAAATGATAATAAAATATATATAAATAAATACTGCTTAATGGTATATAGTTATATGTCTCAAGGCTGGACCAACATATACCACATCAATCAACCCAAGCTGTGCAACATCAGATCATATATATAAAACATTTAGCAAGTCCAGATATAAAACGGGGAGTAAAACTTCTGTATTAATATTATATTCATATTCATATTATAATCATATGTGGTATAAGTGGCACCCATTGTTGTGGGAGGACGTTATATAACGTCCTCCCACAATCGCGCTCCTGCACCTGGGAGCATCCGTGACCGCTGGGTCTATGAGACCCGGCGCATCACGGATCACGGTAAATGGCCGCTTGGAGCGGCCGTTTACCACGTGATCGCTCCGTCAAATGACGGAGCATCACATGTAAACAAGCCGGCGGAAGTGCCGGCTTGTCTCCCCCCTCTCCGCACCGATCGGTGCAGTGTGACAGGGGAGGGGGGAGAGGGGGGAGAGAGGAGATGCAGCGGTGCTGTGGGCAGGATCTGAAGTGCCCACAGCACCGCTATGTGACAGGCAGGGACCCCCTCATCACCCATACACCCTCATACATGCCCACCCTTCCGTCACCCATACATACATGCCCACCCATCCGTCACCCATACATCCATGCCCACCCATCCATGCCCACCCATGCATCCGTGCTCACCCATCCGTCACCCATGCATCCCTGCTCACCCATCCGTGTCCACCCATCCGTCACCCATGCATCCGTGCTCACCCATCCGTGTCCACCGATCCCTGTCTCT
>BLSH010328685.1:246224-289759 GCA_018402905.1 Glandirana rugosa
TTAATCTAGCTACGCCTCCAATAGTGTCTTCCTTCTCTCAAGTAGCCCACATACATCTTCCTTAACAAATGGGACCTTACATCGAACCTCCCGTTTACCTTTAAAGGTAGACATTCACTATCTAAAGAGGAAGTCACAAAGGTCGTCACCAAACTCACGAGAGGACAAGAAGTTCCATTAACCCCTATTTAGAACTATCTCTTTTTAAAGAGAAAGCAACTTGTATTATCGTAGCAAAACAGATCGAGATACCTCCTAAAGAAGGAAATCTCATTTTGACCTGTCTGTTGTTTAATACAGAGAACCCCCTCACAGTAGACTTCGAGACCCAAAAAACAACTTGATAGACAGACCTGCTGAGTCTCCGATCGAATTCGACCGCGCTCATAGAGCGCTAAAACCCAGAGCTTCAGATGACACTCCCCCAAGAGACATAATTTGTTGTCTGTCCAGTTTTACTCTAAAGGAAGAAATCCTCCATAGAGCTAGACAAAACGATGCTATTATGTTCAACGAAAGAGAAATTTTTCTCTATCAAGATTTATCCCCAATTACCTTGAAGAACAGGAGAGCACTCAAACCACTGCTGGAAACACTGAAGGAGAAATCTATCACTTACAGATGGAAATTTCCATTTGCCCTCCAAGCTACATTCCAGGGTAAACAATTCCTTCTACATACACCCGATGAACTCTCTTCCTTCTGTGATAACCTCCGCATCGATCTAATTGATCTTCCAGATTGGTACGCAGAATTCATACTCCCTCCTACAATCAACCAAGACTCTCCATCAACAAATCACTCCCCCTACAACTCCCCGACATCCAAGGGTAAACACAACAGGAAAACAAACCACAACAGCAGATTCTCTCCAGCTTCCAAAACTTTAAGATCCTAATCCATGGTTCAGCTGGAAACTGTTCGTCACACCCAGTCTTCAGACAGATTCAACCCTGAGCCTCACTCTAAAGTAACTTTGTGACACTTCTACCACTGCCGTATAAGCTACTAAGAATGTTGATCCAGCCTCAGCGTTCACCTGCTCGTAAGAGACATATTCTTCTTTGGGAAGCACACAAGTTTATATTGCATTATTACATTAACCTTTATTACTCATCATACCTACTTGTTTCAACAAAAATACAATTTTTGGATCAGATACAGTCTCTATTTTTGTTGCTGTCTTGTTGACTTTTTTTTTTTTCTCAGAGGACAACCCAACTGTCATCAGATGAAACGCAACCTTTCATCTCCCTGGGAAAAATTTGATCTAGAAGCTCCAAACGAATTTGTGACCCAGGTGTAAGTTGAAAAACTGTTTGGTACCCAGTTTCTGCCCTGTTATCAGTTTTTATATGACTTTGCTGAGGCATCCTCAGGTCCTTTGTAAAACCCGCTTATAGCTCTCTAGGGTCAAACCATTCAAAGAAGGTCTGTATACCCACTATGCTACACTGAGAACCCCTTGTTAAATAACTATTGCAACATATGGGTTAAACCTTATATTGACAATTTTGTACATCCTGGTGTATGGCTGTTATATGTAACAATCACATTTATTGAGCTTGTTTCTGCGGACTGACCCCATTAAATACAATCTACCCATTCTTAGGTAAAGATTGACATCCAATCTGTTCACTGGGACAATGTTTGGATTGATCCTACAATTATAAAAACAAAGATAAGGATTGATCTGGGAAACAAGCTTAATACTCATGAAAATTAGGTTAATTTAATTAAAATGTACGAAATATACTATATAAACTTTTATACTGCTGGTTTTGTCTAATTAATAGTCACATTTGGCAAGGGGCATACAGTGGGCAGTGACTGTTTAACCACTCTCTACTCTACAAATAGTTGCCCAAGAGGTATTGTGAGAAAGAAGACTGGTTGAGACTTATAGTTAAACTGTAATTTGTCTTGTAAGAAAACTACATTATTTTGATATGTTTACTGTATCTTTGCGGACTGTTGGAAATACAAATAGTGTTCTCAACTATGTCCAGTTGTCAAGTTCTAAGGTAAATCACTTATCTAAAGCAATTCTAGAACACCAAAACTACCTCCTCTCAAAATTCTTTCCCTGGAATAGCAAACCCTAAATTACAACCCTAAACAAATTTTTAATTATTAGACTGTACCATATCCTTAACTGAGACCATCCCCGTTCTGCTAAATTAATTGCTAAATATTAATTTCAGAAACCCTAAGTCTGCACAAACTATCATCCAGACTCCTACTAATTTCACACCCACGAATATAGTCTTCCCCATCTTGCCACCCACATCCCCCCCCAAATCAATTATTTGTGCTACAAAGTGTAACATATAGTTCAATTGCTTTAGATAAAAACATTTAATTGTCTGAACTACTACCTAAGAGCTTTTAATTAAGCTCAAAATCATATTAAGGTATAGTTCCTGTTTGAGGAGCTGAATCTCCTGAGCTCTAGTTTTTCTTCTTGCCTATCCTCCTAGCTCTTTTCCTCTCTCTCCTTTCCCCCCCCCCCTTGTTTTTTTTTTTTTTTTTTCCAGACCAAAATGACATACGCACCTCTAGGTAGATCACCTGACATAATATCCCACAATATAAATGGATTAAACATCCCAGAAAAAAGATCTAAACTTCTGAGAGAACTTAAACATGCGAATCCCAAGATTGTGTTTCTTCAAGAAACCCACTTTAAGGGGCAAAATATCCCCAAATTACACAACAACCTCTTCACGAAGGCCGTTCATGCCACAAACCCAAAAACTAAGACTAAAGGAGTATCCATATTATTAAACAAAAATTCCCCCTTTACCTCCACCCATCAATTGGCAGATCCGGAAGGGAGATATCTATTTTTAAAAGGCACGTGGGCAGGAAATCCGGTCACTCTTGCAAATGTTTATTTCCCAAATAAAGCTCACATTACTTTTTGCAACAAAATCATTAATGAATTGAAATGCTTTGCAAAAGGCTGCATTATTCTAGGAGGAGATTTTAATCTACCATTAAATCTGAATTTGGATACTTCAAATGGACACTCAATGGTCCAATACAAAATTCTAAAAAAGATTAAGAATCTACTCCAATCACTATCCTTAATAGACACCTGGAGACTAACCCACACGACAGAAAAAGACTTCACATTCTATTCCCACCCTCATAAAAGATACTCAAGAATAGACATGATTTTTATCTCTCAACAAGATTTAAAAATCATAGAAAATACACATATAGGAGTAATAGCACTTTCTGACCATGCCCCAATTTCCCTAACACTTAAAGATATCACAAAGAAAAAAACCTCTTTTGACTGGAGACTGAATGCAGCTCTCCTAATAGACAAAACAATCCTATCAGACATACACAATACACTCACAAATTATTTTATTGAAAACAAAATGGAGGACACAAACCCTCTAAATAATTGGGAAGCTCACAAAAGTGTTCTGAGAGGTGAGCTGATGAAATGGGGTGCCAGGAAAAAGAGAGAAAAAGAAACGGAAATCAATAATCTGATCAAAAAGATATCAACTCTAGAGGCCCAACATAAACAATCACTTTCTTTGAAAGTTGAAACAGAATTAATAAACTACAGGAAAGAACTACAAACAATCTTAAATCTAAAAGATCAAAAAGCTCTTTTCTTTCGCAAACATATTTTTTACGAACAGGGAGATAAGTCCGGAAAGATCTTGGCCAAAGCACTCAAAGAAACCAACCTCAGCAGACAAATTCATGCGATACGTAATATGGAAGGTAAGGTGATTCACACCCCAGAGTCGATGGCCAAGGTCTTTCATACTTACTATACACAACTGTATAATCTCCAACCCCAAAGAAAACCCTCACATATAAATTCCAATAAGGAAGACACTATTAAACAATTCCTGGAAAATAGCAAAATCCCGACTTTATCCAATGATGAAACAAAATCACTAGAAAAAGATATCTCAACGGAAGAAGTAGTGACAGCCATTAAAAATCTCAAACCAGGCAAAAGCCCCGGTCCGGACGGGTTTACCTCACAATATTATAAAACTTTCACCGATATTCTTGCACCGCATCTAGCCGCAGCCTTTAATTCTTTAATCAAAACTAACTCCGGATCTGATTCATTCTTAATGGCACATATCTCTGTTATACCTAAAACTGGGAAGGACCAACAACTCTGCGAAAATTATAGGCCTATTTCATTATTAAATATTGACCTAAAACTCCTGACAAAAATTCTGGCTAACAGATTGAAACCTCTACTCTGCAAAATAATTGGTCCAGACCAGGTAGGTTTTATGCCAGGTAAAGAAGCGAGAGATAATACCATTAAGGCAATTAATTTGATCCATTGGGCAAACCGTTTCGGGATAGAGGGCCTTCTCCTGTCCACAGACGCGGAGAAGGCCTTCGATCGAGTGGCCTGGCCATACATCTTAGCTACTTGCAAACACATAGGTATGGGACAAAATATGCTAAATTGGATTAAAGGAATTTATTCAAACCCCCAAGCAAAAATCAAAATAAATAACATATACTCAGAACCTCTAAAAATACAAAACGGAACAAGACAGGGCTGCCCTCTTTCGCCTCTATTATTTATCTTAACTCTAGAACCCCTGATTAGAACTATTAACCTGGAAAGCGCAATCCACGGTTTTACAGTCAAAAAAAAGGAATATAAAGTAGCCGCTTATGCGGATGACATGCTTTTTTTCCTAACACAACCTCATATCTCTATCCCAAACCTAAATAAATTATTTAAAACTTTTAATTACATATCAAACTTCAAAATTAACCATAACAAATCAGAAGCACTCAATATTTCATTGAAACCGAAACAATTACGTATGGCACAGGAGAACTGCCCATATAAATGGGAAAATAAGTCGCTGAAATACCTACGGATCAATTTAACTTCAAATATCCCTGACTTATATACAACCAACTTTATCCCACTGCTAAAAAACATTGAATCAGATTTAAAGACATGGACAAGCAAACAATTCTCTTGGTTTGGCAGAGTTTCAATTTTGAAAATGACCATTCTCCCTAGATTATTATACTACTTCAATGCCTTACCAATAAAAATACCCAATTCATTTTTTTAAAACATTAAACAGACTTCAAAGATCCTTCATATGGGCACAAAAAAGACCTAGGATCAACCTTAACCTCTTAACTCTCCCCAAAAACAAGGGAGGCCTGGGACTTCCGGATTTTGTGAAATATTATCACGCCACCCATCTGACCAGAATTATAGACTGGCATTGCCATTCCTTGATAAAAGATTGGGTACAATTAGAAGCAGACTGCAATAACACTCAGCTGCAATACTTGCCCTGGGCCAATTACCCATTCAAATCAACAATCAATGATTCACACCCGTTTACTGACCCGACTTTAGATATCTTTCAAAAAATTGCAAAAAAACAACTCCTAACTTCACACCCAGGACCCCTCACCCCAATAATTAACAAGAATTCCTCAAGACAGGTAGCTCACTCACAGGGGGAATGTACCTTACTGATCCACCATTGTATAAATGAAGGTAAATTGAAACCTTTCAAAGACCTTGACAACAAGCTGGACGGTCCACTCAGGGGCTACTGGTCCTACATACAATTACATGACCTTCTTCAAAATAAGCAACAAAAAAAACTCTTTACCAGACCACTCACAGCTTTTGAAGAAATTTGTCTAATGTCTTATGCCTGGCTAGCAGGTGCGGATTGTAAACCCTCAATGAAACTTAAGGAAAAATGGGAAAAAGACCTAAAAGAACCATTGACAGAGAAACAATGGGAAAAAGCTTGTATTTTTTCTCACAGATGCTCCTTGAGTACCAAAACCCAGGAGACCGCCTATAAATTAATGTCACACTGGTATGTAACACCTCAATTGGTTAAAAATTGGATTCCCGACGTTTCAGACCTTTGCTGGAGGTGTGAAAATGAGATTGGGTCCCAATTACACATTTGGTGGACTTGTCCCCTAATTCAGAAATTTTGGCAAAAAATCATCCACTTAATAAAACATATTGCTGACACTTCAATTAAGCTAGATGCAAAAGCCTGCCTGCTAAACATTAACTATCTTTCAATCCACAAATATAAAAAATCCCTTACACTACCCTTGCTAAACGCAGCTAAAAGTCTCATTCCTCTTAACTGGAAATCCTCAAATATCCCAACGATAAAAGACTGGATCAATAAAGTAAATCTATTTTATAAAAATGGAAGAAATCAGTGCAATGAAAAAAGAGAACACTCATGTCTTTCATAAGACCTGGAAATATTGGTATTTATTCTTAACCTCTGATTCTTTTCCCCAACTCACTAATGAAACATAGATAAATATGCTCATGCCCAACAAACATCACCCCTTCAGATCTTGATCATTTAATATTCGGATGTAAAATGGTCGCGCATCCCTCCCCCCCCTTTTTTTTTTTTTTTTACTCTTCTCCCCCTTCTTTCCTTTCTAATTCTATCTCTATCTCCCCCATCTTATGATAAATACTCAGGGAAATTCCTTTGATCTCTAAATGGAAATATCTTTGACCTCTAGTTGGAAAGAACCTGAATTGTTATGCATTCCATCTTGACATTAAGATAAAGATGTATATTTCAACTGTTAATTCACATTACATGCTAATACATGTAACTGTTTTCAATTTTTGTTCAACTTATCTTTGATCAATAAAATCTGATTGTGAAAAAAACAAAAAAAAAACAAAAAGCAGGGCCTGTTCCTGTCCCTCGACGCGGAGAAGGCGTTCAATAGAGTGGCCTGGAACTACATGTTGGAAGTCCTCAGAGATATGCAGGTGCCTGAAGGAATGCTTTCGTACATCAAAGCCCTCTATACCTCGCCATCTGCGAGGGTAAGAGTTAACGGCCACCTATCGGACGCCTTCTCTATGCACAATGGCACCCGTCAGGGATGTCCCCTCTCTCCCCTCCTCTTTGTCATTACCCTGGAACCCCTGCTGAATCAGATCCGGTCCAACCCAGACATTAAAGGTATCACCATCAAAAACCACACCTACAAATTGTCCGCTTTCGCGGATGACCTTCTCCTTTTTATTACAGATCCCATTACCACTATCCCTAACCTCCTTAAAATATTAAACAGCTTCCAAAACATCTCCAACCTCAAAATCAATCACTCTAAATCATCTATCCTAAACATATCGATCCCCCCTGAAATCATCCAACAATGCCAAAGCAACTTCCCCTTCGCTATAGCCAAGGAAGCCATAACATACCTGGGGATTAAGATCCCCGTTCTTCTTAGAAATCTTTTCCAACTAAATTTCATCCCGACTTTAAAAGAAGCAAAGGAAGACCTATTAAGATGGAATATCCTCAATGTATCATGGTTTGGCTGGGCCTCCCTGGTGAAAATGACTATCCTACCTAGGTTTCTGTATTTGCTCCAAACGATCCCCATCCACATACCTAAAGCCTTCTTTATCTCCTTCCGCCAAATGTGTTCCTCCTTCATATGGAAGCATAAAAGGCCCCGGATTAAATTTGCCCTGCTCAACCTCCCCAAGCACAAGGGTGGTATAGCTGTTCCTGATCTTCAGCGTTAAAACTGGGCCTCCCTACTTTCTCGCATAGTAGATTGGAACATCCACCAAGATGTGAAAGACTGGGTCACCCTCGAACATCTATCATCGTCCTACAATCTCAGACTCTCTCATTGGGTAAACCCCAAACACATAACCCTAAACCTAAAAACTCATCCCTTAATCGGCCCCACTCTAAATGCCTTCAAAGATGCTATCCTAAACAACTGTCCCAATCTCTGGAAGAGCCCACTTACCCCCCTAAGGGTCAACCCAGATTTTCCCCCTGGAACCAATGACAACTTCTTGTCACAATGCTGGCCCTACAGAGACATTCTGACATCCCATTTCTTCCACAGAAGCACAATGCTATCCCTGGAAGACGTCAACGCCAAAATAAACCCATATGTGATTCCCAGATAGTCCTATATTCAAATAAGACACTACCTAACAAATAATGAGAATACCAGCCACTGGACAAGACCTCTCACCATATTGACCACCACCAAAAAGAACCCCCAAAGACACCTCATTTCCACTCTATACTCTTCCCTCTTTGCGGAACAAAACGCTTTCTCCTCCTGGGCCTTTAGAGCATGGGAAAAGTGGGTACAAAGTACTCACTAGATGGTATAGAACCCCAGAGCTTATTCATAAATTTAACCCTCAATCTCAAAATAAATGCTGGAGATGCAACGCCGAAGATGGCTTGATGGTTCATATCTGGTGGTCTTGCTAGAATTAAAAAATTTTGGGAGTTGATACATAAACACATTTGCACGATTACATCAGAGAATCTTGCATTCTCCCCGGCCACCTATTTGCTCCAACACACTAACATTCCCAGAAGACAATACCACAAATCCCTGTCTCAAAATCTAATAAATACCGCTAGAGAATGTATTCCCCCCCATTGGCTATCACCCATCATTCCTTCGAGGGGGGAGTGGTTCCACAGAATCAACCGCACAGAAAGAATTAAAGAGCTAATCAGTATCTCACAAGAAAAACTCTCTTTCACACAGCCACGTGGTATGGTTGGCAAGCGTTCAAAATGTCACCCCTCTATGCAGATTAGTGCTGACTTTATTTCCCCGGCTTAGATACCCTTCATCGTAGGATGTGGATCCCCTGCAGGGGCCCTTTTGGGACCATAGATCCACTTCCTCTAATCAACCCAGAACCAGCAGGTACAATTCCTACGTTGGTCATACGATTCTCAGCAGTGGGTGGGGGGGCCCCTCCAACCTTCCCCTATCCTCCCCCCCTATAATTTTTTTTTTTGTCTCTCTCTCTCCCCTTCACTCACCTTCTTTAAGCCCTTCCTTCTCTCGCCATCTTTTCTAACCCTATAATTGTTTGATCTTATAGAATAGCACCCCTTACCATATGCCCTTACATGGAAATATACATAATACCTGTTCATCTTCTCTCCTACTCACGGGTCTATACTCTGCTTTCTGATCCTTGCTTTACATGTACTGGAACCTATTCCATGTCTAATATCATATGTACCTACTTATGTGCTATTTGTAAAATGTTCTCATATCTAATATGCTACTGTAATACTCTACATTGTATGTGCATTTACTTTCAATAAAATTATGTAAAAAAAAAAGATGAGTTTGGTAAGGGCCTTGAGCACAAAGGAGCTCAAATGGGGAGGGTTTGTCTAAGGTCAAGGTCTTTGACTTAGAGAGGAAGTAGTATTTGAATCAAAGGTAGGAGTAAAAAATTTTTTTAGGGATCTAATATCTGTGCTAGATCTCCGCAAAGGATCAAAATTTATGGGTAAGCGGGTGTACCATATTTCGATATTGAAAAATATCTGCTTGCGACAATGTGTGCATTTGAGTATATGATAGACTACCGGGAATGTCCAGGTTAAAAAGCACATTTAGTAAAGGTGGACATGGGGAAGAGAGAGAGAACTGTCGTAAGCACTTCTTCCATATAGAGAGCATGAATAACATTGGATTTAAACATATGCTTTGTAATTGGGCTGTAAAATCAATTTTACATTTTGAATATATAAAATGTGAGGAAAATAAGTCTAATACTTTTACATACTCCTGTGATCTAATCCTAATGTGGTATTTAGGATCTCCCAACACATACAAAATTCGTTGTTAATGTGCTAAGATGGTATTAAGACTACAATCCATATTACAGATTCAAAATCTTTACAATATACTCACATTATTATTTTACTATATTATTTACCATAACAAAACACCAATATTCAGTAATCATATTCTTTAGTTATGGGGAGCTGTGTGAAGCAGTTGCTTCTATACTGTTAGATAATGGACCATTGCCGGCTTCTGAGTGGGATTGATTTGTGGATGATTCAAGATATAGAAGAAATCAGGTGTAATGGGTATGGGCCTTGGGCACACACGTATTCAAATCTGGTTGGCCTGTACAGGGTTAAATAAGTGGACAGGAAAAAAATGCTCAGTTTGTAGGTAGGAAAAGAACATTTGCTTAGGAATATTGTGTTAAATCATCAAAGGTACGTAGTCTATGGGACATAGGATGTTTGAGATGGTAAAGTTGGAAAAGAGTTGCTTGGGCCCTATAATAAGACAGGCTATCTGAGATAGCTATATTAAAGAGGCATGGAGTAGAGAATGAGTATTTTTTATAACATTTTGGCCATATGGATAAAGTAAGCAACATTGGGGCAAGGCACACGTGCTTCAGGTTAACATCAGTGTGGAGAAGGGAGGACCATATCAGAAAGCAAGAATGAAAGAGGTAAAGAGAGCCCCATTTCAATTTCTGACCATCTATTAGGGGCATGTTGTCTTGACCAAGTGGCAATGGTGCAATGGTGCATTGCGTAATAATAATTAATAATATCAGGTGCTCCCAAGTCCCCATGTTTACGTAGAGAAAACAGCACTGAACTATTTATGGGATGAGTTTTATTTTGCAATATAAATTGAGAAACCTCCTCGGGAGAGACTTAAGTTTGGTTCATAGGGATTGGAACTGGTAGAGGTTCAAATAGATATAACAGTTTGGATAGGATAGACAACTTAAGTACGTTAACTCTTCCAATGAGTGAAATAGGATAAGCATCTCATTGCTTCAGCAAGCTATTGGTTCCTTGAAATACAGAAGGGTAATTGGTGGAGTAGAGAGTGGAATATGAGGGCATTATTTGGGCAACAATAATAGGGGTAGCTGTATTGTAAAGTAGTGAGTAGAGTAGAAGGGACATGAATGGCTAAGGATTCCATCTTAGTAGTATTCACTTTATAGCCCGATAAGGAGCCAACAGAGGATAGTAAATCATGCAATGTTGGAAAAGAAAGAAGAGGTTTCCTTAGTGTCAACAAGATATTGTCAGCAAAAAGGGAAAACTTGTATTTCCACTGTCACATTAGCACCCCATGAATATTCACATGGGATTGTATAGCTTCTGCAAGGGGTTCCAGACAGAGAATTAAAAACATAGGTGACAACGGGCACCACTGTCTAGTGCCATTAGACATCGGGAATGAATGTGACAGGAAGGAAGACAATTGAATCTGAGATGAAGGATGGGAATACAGAGCCTTTAAAGCTGTAATAAATGGATAATTGAAACCATACCGAGAGACAGTTGCAAACATATATGTTAAGCTTAATCTTTTATAAGCTTTTTGAGCATCCAAGCTCAATATAAGGACTGGGCGATCAGTCCTATACAATAAATCAATAAGATCAATGCTTCATCTAGTATTGTCTCCTGCATGTTTAGCAGGGTCAAATCCGATTGGATCATTGCTGATGAGCTTAGGAAGAATCTCGGTTAGTCTATTAGCCAAAATCTTCATAAAAATCTTATAACCTAAGTTTAGTAAGGCTATGGGCCTGTGATTATCAGGGACAGATGGATCTTTTCTAGGTTTTGGTACACCAGTGAAAAAGGAATGCATAAACTGAGGGTAAGGAGTCGGGATGCACCGATACCAGTATCGGGGCCGATACACGGCCTTTTCGCAAGTATCGGTACTCGCGAAAATTGTCCGATACAGGAAACTGACACCGGAAGTTGGTGAAAGTGACGTAGGCGGTATGGATGTTGGGAGCAGATAAAGATTTCCGGCCCTCCATTTTGCAGTGAGTGCTGATACATGACCCATGTCTCTGTCTGTGCTGCTGTCTGTCTCCTCCAGGCTGTCTGTTAATGGCGATAGGCGTGGTTACACCATGTCCCGCATGGAGACCAGTGAGTGAGTGCTGTGTTGATGTCTCCTCTCCTGTCTTTGCACTGCAGCCAGTGAGTGTTACCTGTACATGTCCGACCCACACACAGCAAGCATGTCTCTCTGAGTTTAAATGGTGGCCAGTGTCAGTGAGTGTTACCTGTACATGTCCCACACCACAGTCCACAAGCATGTTTCTCTGAGCTTAAATGGAGGCCAGTGTCAGTGAGTGTTACCTGCACATGTCCCACACCACAGTCCACAAGCATGTCTCTCTGAGCTTAAATGGAGGCCAGTGTCAGTGTTACCTGCACATGTCCCATACCACAGTCAGCAAGCATGTCTCTCTGAGCTTAAATGGTGGCCAGTGTCAGTGAGTGTTACCTGTACATGCCCCACACCACAGTCAGCAAGCATGTGTCTCTGAGCTTAAACGGTGGCCAGTGTCACACAGTGAGTGTTACCTGTTACATGTCCCACAGCCACAGCATATCTCTCTCAGCTTAAATGGCGGGCAGCGAGTGTTACCTGTAAATGTCCTACAACCACAGCATGTCTGTGTGTAACTTACCTGTGTTACATGTCCCACACTTCACCCACATCACAGAATGTCTCTGTCTGCTTACAATACATGGGAGGCCAGTGAGTGTTACCAGGCTGTTAACATGTCCCACACCTACATGTCTCTTGCTTACATCATGTGTTCCATTGTCCCCTATCCAGCTGTGTATGCAATATGCACCCTTTCCTTTACAATTAGAGTATTAATTTACTGCTGCAGCCTGCAAGTGTTTTGTTTTTTTTACAATGCATTTTATTTTTGTATGCCTTTTCTTTTCCTTTTACACCTTGGGCTTGCATTTGTCTATCTAGTTGCATGGTATTGTGCAGTTTTTGTAGCGTTCTGCTTCAAGTTCTGTTACCACACCCCAAGTGCATGCCAGATGAATTTCCTGTTCCCCACTGGGTTACTTGGCTATACCAAGATGCATGCTGCTCACATGGTGGCAGATTAGGTAAATATTAACCCCCGCGCTTGGTCAAACAAGTGTAAGTATGAAAAAATTATACAATCTATTGGTGGGTTCTCATGAGAAGAGAAGGCAGAAAAAAATGCAGGTCAAAATGCAGGATAAATTCCCCATCCAGTGGTATAGAAAGTGCTCGTGCTCAGATGGATGAAAAGTGCTGGGTTCGTGCTTGCTGTGCCCCACATGGATGTATACTCACCCTTACTCCAGTGACCACCTATCGCTAGTGTGGTCTGGAAAGGCTTGTTGGGGAACGTCCCCCCTGGGCTCTCCTGTAGTGTTGCACCTTCAGCTGTTTACTCCATCACATGCATGGTAATAGATGAGGGAACAAAATCTCATAGTGCAAGTATGTTCTAAAATTTATTGCATAAAATCCAAATAAAAACAGAAAAAAATGCACTCACATTTTATGGTGCCCGCAAATCCCGGCACCGGACATAAAGGCAGCTGATTTGTTTCGGTGGTGAAATCAACCTAGATATGTGGAAGCCGATCGTTGCGGCCGGTTCCGTTTGTTTCCCCTACTCGGCAAAGCGGAGATGCGTCGCGATGACGTAATCAGACTTCGACGCGCTTCGGTCAACGAACAGCGGCCATCATCAGGAAGTTCAATTTCCACCATCTTGGTGAAGGGCATTTATACCCTTACCTCACCAATAAACTGCCGGAGTTCAAATTTGTGCAGCTGCCGTTAGGTTATAGGTGCTTGTGTACCTGGGCATTACAGTTTTAACTATTCAGTGCAGGGACCTATCATTTGAACCTCGACTAGTGGAAACGAAAACTACATTTTTATATTGTAATGTCTGGTCATAGCCGTTATACCCATGCTGTTGATCGTTTTCCTCTCATTGTATGGATATGAACGGGACAATCAATAGCCTACAAAATATTGAAATAAATGAAGAAACAATTCTGGTAACAGTTGATGTCACTGTATACCAATATAAAACAAAAGGATGGCATTGATGTGGTAAGTGTGGACACACAGCTCTATCCAATCTGGGTAATATAACAATCAAACAAAGTGCCAATACTTGATACAGTGACTGAGTGCATAAATACATATAAAAACATATACACCAATAAAGGTCAAATGGGTCTCTCATTGTGCTGAATAACAAACAGACACTCAAAATAGTGAAAAGTGCCTTTGTGCAATATGTGCCATAAATAAAAGGGTGACATATAGAATAATGACACAATATGTAACTGCATGAATAGGTCCGAATAACACTCAAATGACTATGTTAGAGTGTTTCTTAAAACAGTCCCACTTAGTTTCAACAAGTGCCTTAGTGCTTCACAAAGTGCTCAAATGGATCCATAAGGTGCTTAAGATAGTGCAATTGGAGGGTCACGTGACTTCATCAGGGTAACCGGATCGGATCTCAAAGCTACGAGCTGACACAGACAAAATGGCCACGTTTGTTTACATCTTGGAGGCTTCAATAAAATGGCCAATGGATGACTTCCAGGTACAATGACATAAATTGACAGCTTTGAGATCCAATCCGGTTACCCTGATGAAGTCACGTGATGTGACATAACGCGTAGGACTGGACGTACCTAATATCGGAAGCACAGTGAGAGACGGCAACGCCGATGTTATTGTTGAAAATGCTCGTTCACTTCATTTTAATGTAAGCAGCCATTTTTTTACAATAAATTAGTTTTATATAACATTGCTGCACTATGGGAGCCTGTTCTTTCTATCTATGGCTGTGAGGGGGAGATGTGACGCTAGACACCACCTTGGGACAGAGGCTGGACAGGAGTTAAAGGAGCCGACTGAAGGATATCCTTAAAGGGGCAGATCTTGTATTGCAGCTTGTTGATGCATAGCTGAAGGCGCAAGTGTTGCACTTTGGAGGTGAGAGTTTTGAGAGCATCTTTGGGGATAGCACCACCACGGGAGGTCCCCTGGTGGTGTGCAGAGCAACCCACCAGATTGGCTCCAATTGCACTTGCATCTTAAGCACCTTATGGATCCATTTGTGCACTTTGTGAAGCACTAAGGCACTTGTTGGAACTAAGTGGGACTGTTTTAAGAGACACTCTAACATAGTCATTTGAGTGTTATTCGGACCTGTTCATGCAGTTACATATTGTGTCATTATTCTTTATGTCACCCTTTTATTTATTTTTTGCACGACATATTGCACTAAGGCACTTTTCACTATTTTGAGTGTCTGTTTGTTATTCAGCACATTGAGAGACCCATTTGACCTTTATTGGCGTATATGTTTTTATATGTATTTATGCACTCAGTCACTGTATCAAGTATTGGCACTTTGATTGTTATATCACCCAGATTGGATAGAGCTGTGTGTCCACACTTACCGCGTCAATGGCATCCTTTTGTTTTATATTGGTATACAGTGACTCGACATCAACTGTTACCAGAATTGTTTCTTCACTTATTTCAATATTATGTGGGCTATTGATTACATCCTTGCTATCTTTTAAAAAAGGTCCATGATTTTTACACTTCACATCAGATATATCAGCATTAGACAATATGACATATAAATGTAATCATATAAACCTAACAACTACAACATTCACCATCCTTCACTTATCATTCTACTCCAAAGGAATTTTTATGAACAGTTCACTCAAAACACACTCATAAATTTATTCATGTAAATTTATATTATATTATATTATTCACATTAACCACATTATTTAAACATATATAAAATATATTGTAATTTTTTTTCATTTTTTTATTTACACTCATTTCATTTACTATGCACATTCACTAGGTAATAATGAATGACAACTCTAAGAAATAACCATACTGGCCACTAGAGGGCTTTTTGTTCCATTCATATCCATAAAATGAGAGGAAAACGATCAACAGCATGGGTATAACGGCTATGGCCAGACATTACAATATAAAAATGTAGTTTACGTTTCCACTAGTCGAGGTTCAAATGATAGGTCCCTGCACTGAATAGTTAAAACTGTAATGCCCAGGTATACAAGCACCTATAACCTAACGGCAGCTGCACAAATTTGAACTCCGGTAGTTTATTGGTGAGGTAAGGGTATAAATGCCCTTCACCAAGATGGCAGAAATTGAACTTCCTGATGATGGCCGCTGTTCATTGGCCGAAACGCGTCGAAGTCTGATTACGTCATCACGGCGCATCTGCGCTTTGCCGAGTAGGGGAAACGAATGGGAACGGCCACAGCAATTGGCTTCCACATATCTTTACGGGTTGATTTCCCCACCAAGACAAATCGGCTGTCCTTATGTCCGGTGCCGGGATTTGCGGGCACCATAAAATGTGAGTTTGCATTTTTTCTGTATTTTTTCTGTTTTTATTTGGATTTTATGCAATAAATTTTAGAACATACTTGCACTATTAGATTTTTTTCCCTCATCTATGGCCATGCATGTGATGGAGTAAACAGCTGAAGGTGCAACACTACAATAGAGCCCAGGGGGGACGCTCCCCAACAAGCCTTTCCAGACCACACTAGCGATAGGTGGTCACTGGAGTAAGGGTGAGTACACATCCATGTGGGGCACAGCAAGCAGGAACCCAGCACTTTTCATCCATCTGAGCACGAGCACTTTCTATACCACTGGATGGGGAATTTATCCTGCATTTTGACCTGCATTTTTTTCTGCCTTCTCTTCTCATGAGAACCCACCAATAGACTGTATCATTTTTTCATGCTTACACTTGTTTGACCAAGTGCGGGGGTTAATATTTACCTAATCTGAACTGTGGCTGAACGCTCTTGCACCACTGCAGCTGATCACAATTTAAAGACTTTTAATTTTTTATAGAGTGTATATTTTGTCTATATTTTGTCCATTTAAGCTGTATTCATTGTGACCCTTACTGACCTATTTACCACTAGTGGTTGTCCGAGGCGCTGAAGTATTTCTTATATTTCTCATATTTATATGGCTGCAGTAAGAACAAGCGATGAAAATCGGTAAGTGCAGCAGAGCTTTATTTCCAATTTTCCATTATCTTTGAAAATCGGTCAGATGTTTGTCTTACTGAGTTAGAAGTGTCACGTGTGAATGTTTGAAAGCCATGGCATTTCTAAAGGCTCAAAATTTCTTTTTTTTTCCTTTTTTTTTTTTTACTCTTTTTTTTTTCCCTGTCCAGAGACATATTTATTTCAGGCTTTCAGTTTAAGGGATGCCAGCAAAATGTCAGCAGTTTGGAAGTATTTTAAAATTAGTGAAACCAACTTAGGCATTGCAGACTGCAAACTTTGTTCTGCAAAAATATCAAGAGGAGGATCAAAAGTTAGTTTTCATAATAACAGTAATCTCATAAAACACCTCTAAATGAATCACAAGGCTAGGGATGGGCCCGTTCATCGAATGTAGAACATTTTGGGACGTTCGAAACGACTTTGCCGCCGCAGAACACTCCATAATGCATTGCGCGCAGATGGCACGCACAGCTCCTCCTCATTGGGAGGGCTCCCGCTGTCTGCCCGCTGTTTGTTTTGACAAATTATTTATTATTATTATTTTTTATGGCAGGGCGGGGCCACCCGGCAACGTGAGTGAGTGACCCCGCCCCTTCTGACATCATGTGACATCAGAGGGGACGGGCCATGCGCCTACATCACCGAGTGGCCCTGCCCTGCCATATAAATAAGACAACAAACCGAGCTTAGTCGGCGGGAGCCCTCCCATATAGGAGGAGCTGTTGTGGCTTTTTTTTTCCGGGTCCTTCGCGCACCGTGATTGATGAGGGATTACAACGGAGGACACTTATTATTATTTTTTACTAAAGGACTAGTAGTAGGGGTACGTTGTACCCGTTACTAATTCACATAGGGGGGTCGGGATCTGGGGCCCCTTATTAAAAGGGGCTTCCAGATTTCGATAAGCCCCCGCCCACCCGCAGACCCCCACAACCACAGCCCAGGGTTGTGGGGAAAAGGCTCTTGTCCCCATCAACATGGGGACAAGGTGCTTTAGGGTGGGGGGCACAGAGCCCCCTGCCCCAAAGCACCCATACTCCCCATATTGATGGCATGTAGCCTGGTACGTTTCAAGAGGGGCCCTCGTTCGTCCCCCCCATCCTGGCCAGCCAGGTTGCATGCTCGGATAAGGGTCTGGTTTGGATTTTAGAGGGGACCCCAGGTCCATTTTTTAAAAAATGTTGGAGTGGAGTTTCCCTTAAAATCCACACCAGACCCAAAGGGCCTGGTATGGACTGGGGGGGGTCCCCACGCAAATTTTTTCAGTGATTTTTCTGTATATTGCCGGGAGCCAGCAGTACATTACAGCCGCGATAAGAAATGACAATTTTTCCTTCACAAATGTCATTTTGCTCTGGCTATGTTCTACACATCACAGAGATGCACCCTTTTAAAAGCAGACTAAGGGCCCCCAGGCACATTATTTAAAGCAATATTTAATTTTTTTTTGTTTCACTTTAAGAATTATTAAAATCACTGCTCCTGAAAAAAACAATCGCTTTAAAAACTTTTTTTTGCATTGATACATGTCCCCTATGGTCCCCATACACTTTTTATGGCAATAACTTGCATATAAGCCTTTAAAATTAGCCCTTTTGATTTTTCATGTTCAGATCCCATAGACTTTAACAGTGTTTGAATGTTCGCACACATTTTTTGCCAGTTTGCATGTTTTGGTGTGAACCGATCCGGGGGGTGTTCGGCCCATCCCTACACAAGACTGAGCATGGAGAATTTACCATCACTAGCACTGGCACTCAGCAGCTGGCACTGCAGCAAAACCTTCCAAGACGTGAAAAATATTCCATGGATAACCCAAGGGCTATGAAAATATCTGAGGCAGTTACCCAATTCATCGTTCTTGACGATCAGCCACTATCAATAGTTGACAATGTGGGTTTTCATAGACTTCTGAATCTTTTGGAACCTAAGTATGAAATTCCCAGTCGCCGTTACATCACAGATGTCATCTTGCCTCAATTACACAACACAGTGAAGAAACACATTACCGACATGCTGCAGGAGGACTTAAAGGCTATCAGTTTCACCACGGACATTTGGAGAAGTCGTGTAAGTCCTGTGTCTTTAATTAGCTTAACTGCACAATGGATTGATGGCAATTACTCTCACACAGGTCAAGCTATAACAAGCATACTTGAAGAAATGCTTGACACTTGGGTCATTCCCAAAAGTTCTGTCCATGTGGTAGTCGATAATGCCAGGAATATGATAAAAGGTGTAGAAGATGCTGGTCTTCAGAGCCTTTCATGTGTGGCACATACACTGTAGCTGGCTGTCTCAGAGGGTCTTTTATCACAGAGCAGCATTACGGATGCAGTGGAAGTTGGGCGCAAAGTAGTTGGCCACTTTAAACTTTCAAACCTGGCATATTCTTGGACTCAAGATATTCAGCTCCAACTTGGTCAACCCATGAATAGACTTCAACAAGATGTTCAGACTTGCTGAAACAGTACATTTTACATGCTGCAGTCTCTGATTGAGCAGAGGTGGGCCATTGGAGCATATGTGTCAGAACATGAGCTGCCTGCAACTATCACTGCAAATCAGTGGAATCTCATGGAAAAGATGATCAACATCTTGGCTCCCTTTGAAGAATTGACTTGGCATGTGAGTTATTTTATATTATTTTCCCTCAGATGTAATTCCTGCAATCACAGTGCTACAGAGATTGTTATTGAAAGAAATGGATGAGGACCACAGTGTGAAAATGTAGAGCACATTGCTTGCTGCTTTGCAGAAATGCTTTTCTGAAATGGAGCAAAACCCACTCTACTGCATCGCTACCTTATTTGATCCAAGGTAGGTAGTTGTTGCCTACTTATATCATGCCTTGCTGTGCACTGATTTTGGTTAATTGGTTTCCGACCAATCCAAATCTTTTTGCTGGGTCCCCCGTCAGCACTCTAGGCTCCTTCCCTTATAGCAGTGGGCCACTCCTGGCTCCTTCCCTAATAGCAGTGGGCCACACCTGGCTCCTTCCCTTATAGCAGTGGGCCACTCCTGGTTCCTTCCCTTATAGCAGTGGGCCCACAGCAAGCTTCCACAGTTGTTGTTGTTGCTGCTGGCCTTGCATGATTGGCATTTTTGTCTTGCTTTTCTTCTTCTTCTAGATATAAAGATCGGTCCTGCTCAAATGCTGGCAGGCAGGCCAAAAATGTTCCTGCTGAAAATGCAAGAAATATCTGTATAGACAGCTACACCTGACAAACCACCATCTGCCAAAAAGTCTCACACTGACCAACAGTCAAGTACTACGTCCCCTACTACTACTAGCAGCAGTGTGGACAGTGTTTTTCAAGAAATTGCTTGTTCATCTACATTTGAGAACAGTGCTCCCACAGCTGCTACCATACAACTTGAAGCATATATTGGAGAGGTCACTGTGCCTCGTTTGGACAAACCTCTTGGGTATTGGGCAGTCAATAAACTGTGATTTCCCACTCTGGCCCAAATGGCACAAAAATATCTTTCATCTCCTTGCAGTGGTGTGGAAAATGAGAGACTGTTCAGTGCAGAGTCACACATTCTGACTGACACCAGAAACCACCTTCTAACTGAACATGCTGAGGTTCTTCTGTTTCTTGACACTTGCATTTTAATTGGAAAAGTAACACCTGTCCTGTACTGCACAAGGCATCATACACAGTTGCAGGCTTCAGCTCCTCCTCAAAGTAACTGCTCCAACTTTATGTGAGCTGTAGAAGAAGCGGCTACTTTCAGCTGGTATTGTGCATGAGGCCTTACTGCAGTCCTTGGTCCTTCCCATCCTTGAATGAACAAATCTGTTTCTTTCACGAGTTTCTTAAGAAGTTGAACTAGAATCAAGTGCATACAAAAAGGTTTTATATCTGAAAAAAAGTTTACAATTTTTTTACAAAATAATGTACATTTTGAGGTACTGTTCTAGAACTTCTAGTTCATCCTCCTAATGCCTTACATTATTTAACTAAACTACTGGATTGCACTGTGCCACTTGGGTTGTGAAGTTGAACTGTTCTGTGATGTTACACGTTGTCAATGATGACATTTTTTTCTGTGAAATCTGAGATTTCATATTTTTTCAAAACATAAAAATTCATGCAGAGTTGGACAATGCAACTCAAAGCAGCTACTCCTCCAGGTGTGTGTGAGTTGTTTATCTTCTTGTTAACTCCCTTCCATAGTTAGCCTATGTGTCCATTGCGCAGTCAGTCTGAGTCACACTATATGCGGTTTCAGCCGAAGTTTAGTGTCAGGAAAGTTTACTTGCAGAAAAAAAACAAGGTTTATCTTTGCTGCCTGTAAACTGCCCTGCCACTCGACTCCTGGCTGAAACCGCATATAGTGTGGACAGCAGTCAGTCACATAGGCTAACATGGAGGCATTGGGGGGAGAGTCAACAGGCAAAGTAAAGCTCAAATGCCTGGAAAAGCAAGCTGCTGCTTTGAGCTGCATTGTGCATGGCCTTACTATAATGCTATGCTTGAGGTACTGTTCCTGCTCTTCATGTCTAACATTATTTAACCAACGGTATTGTATTGCGGGCTGCAGCACTTGGGTTAGGAACTTGTTGTGAATTGTAATGTAAGTAACTAAGTTTAAAACAGGATATCATGATGACATTTCTGTTCTCTGAAATGTTAGCTTTTTTCAAGGCAAGATAGTTGAACAATGCAGCTGCTCCAGGTGTTTTAGCTGTTTGAGTTATTTCTGTGTTAACTACCCTCTATGTTAGCCTATGTGTCCAAATGTCTATGGCCAAGCATGCATTGCACACTATAGGTGTTTTCAGGAGTTTAGTAGCAGAGAAGTTTACAGGCAGAAATAATTCCAAAGGTTTAATTTGGATTTTTTTCTTCTGCCTGCCTGCCTGCCACTAAACTCCTGAAACACCTATAGTGTGCAATGCTTGGCCAATGGACACATAGCATATGCATTGCCTAACATGGAGGGGAGTTAACAGGCAGAGAAATGGCTCAAACAGCTCAAACACCATCAGCTGCTTTGAGCTGCATTGTGCATGAGGCCTTACTGGCACTGCAGTGCTACTGCTGCTAAGTGATAACACATCCTCCTTTCCATCCTGGAACAAATAATTAATTTGTTCTGTGAGTGTCTGTGAAATGTGTTTCTTTCACAAATGTGTAAGAAGTTGCACTAGAAACAAGCACACATGACATGTTGTTGTTTTTTTTACAAAATGCTATGTCAGAATGATACAGTTCTAGTGTTCTTGCTCCTCCTCATGCCTAAGCTACACAAATGTATTGCACTTGGTTGGTTGTGAACTTCTTGTGATGTTTACATGTCATTGGACACTATTTAACATGTTCTATGCAATTTGAGCTTTCAGAACTTTTTGACAAGCAAATAAAAGCAATTTATTTGTTTCACAAGTCTTTTGGAGTCCAATTCTTCATTTCATAAAGAAAGCTAACAAAAATCTTCATTCCCTTTAAAAAATGGTCACATAACCAAAAAATAGGTATCGTAATCGGTATCGGCGACTACCTAAGGTAAAGTATTGGTACTTGTACTCAGTGGCAAAAAGTGGTATCGGTGCAACCCTAGTAACGAGTTTTTCCTTTGAGTAAAAGGCTGCATAAAGCTAGCCAATGTTGGGTCAAAATCTGGAAAAAGCTCTTATAACATGAGTATGGGAGACTGTCCTGCCCTGGCAATTTGTGTGACAGGTGGTGTTTAACAACATTTGATAGCTCCTCTAAGGATATATCAGCATTGAGCTTCGCAAGGTTGGAGGGAGATAATTTAGGCAGATTAAGAGGGGCAAATAATTTGTCAAACTCCTCCTGTTTAAAAAGAAAATGGTTGTCTGGAGTTAAGCAATTATAAAGCTTATGATAGAAATTTCAAAGGACCTTGGCCATATTCTGGGGGCAGTATGTGGGAGTGCCATCAGGTTGGAGAAGAAGATCAAGAAATTAATGAACAGGGTTGGGTTTAAGTTTATTTACTAGCATCCTATGTTGGTCCCCTCATAAAGCTAAAAAACTACAACAATTCCTGGGAAAGCTTTTCTCTAGTAGCTGCTACTTGGGGAAAGTAATTATTAAAGTGCCAATGGCAAGTTTTAGAAGTTATAGAGGCATGATTCAACCAGGCTATTGGACCAATTTCAGAAACAACAGTGTTGGCCAATAGAGGGTTTGAGACAAAGAAATGGTTAAGTCTGGAGTATAATTTGTGAGGAGCAGAATACTATGTAAATTGCCTATGGTTGGGATGTTTGACCCTCCAAGCATCAAATAGATGATGTGCTTTAATTAGCCCTACGAAAGGAGGTAGCCAGTTTATGTACCTGCTTGGATGGGGTAGTTTGGAGTAGCATCTGCCTACCTTTTCTAGAGGACATAATTGTATTAAAATCACCACCAATTTCCAGTTACCAATAATAAAATATTAATCATAGTAAGCGCAGAGTTCATGTATTCACAGGCCAGGAAGATAAACCACCCATGGGGATCAGCTACAGGAAGGTGGACTCTTTAGAGAACCAGAGTGTATGATTAAAATCGCCACTCAAGCTTTTCCAGAAGGGTTGGAGGCTACATAAGTATTGGGACAATTTTTGGAAGCAAATTTAAATTATCCCCCTGTACAGAAATGCGTCTCCTGGACCATCTGATCCAGAAGATTTTAACTTTAATGCTAGCCATCTAGCCGAAGTGGTATGGAACTAGAGCTGAACTTTTTGTGTTTGGTGTACTCTAAAACTGCATCTCATCTCCCCTTGCCTGCTGGTATCAGGGAATTGACAGTGTACCAGACTTTTAAAATAAATAAAGCAGGCTATCATCACTCTCCTCCTCCTCCCTTGCATCCCTTCTCCCCTCCTCCTCATGTCCTTATCAACACCCCTGTCTGTTACCTATTTCTAGTAGCCTCTGGAAAATACAAGGAAATTGTTTCCAAGTTTCTAAACTTAGCAAAATATCCCATTTGGTAACAGATGCTGCCTTTTACTTTGTTTATATTAGCATTAAGGTTACTCCCATCGAATACCTAGCCCTCGACTTAATGTGTTTTGAAATATCCATGTAACTGGTCAACTATACTACGTATTTACCCTTTTTACTTTCTGTAATGATTCTAAAATCAAATAAAATATATTATTAAAATAAATAAATAAAAACTGCAACCTGACTTTAGAGGTCACCGAAGGCTTAATTTAAAATATATTTACTGGCTGTTAATATGTAAATACTATTATGTGGTTAGACTGGCAAAAGTTGAACTTTTACTCTTACGCTAAACTAACCCTTAGGTTAGTTTAGCGTAAGGGAATGTGATCACAGTTCCTAACACAAAACTAACCCCATAACATACTTACCTTATCAGATGCCTGAAGCATCAGCCCTGAAAGAACTGATCTAAAGGTTAGATGCCTTCTTTTATTGGGAAGCATGTTGTCAAATTGTTGACATAATGAGGTCAAGCAGGAATCCCATTAAGAGTAATCGGTTTCTTCTACATTACCAGTTGTTTGGAATAATAGTCTCAGTCTGACTCTTTAGTGAAAAGTGTATAACTTTTAGTTTCTGTGCACTGATTCAGACAAATGTTTTGGCTTAAATTAAGTTCTATTAGTCTTATTTCTTTGACTGAGTTGATGTGATTTCCAACTGTGAGTTCTTACACAGAAAATTATATTGCCTGCAATTACAAGGCCCAAATTTTAATAAGTGCAGCAATCAAAGCTACAATTCATGAAATGTAATTAGAATATTCACTTTCCATAGAAAATCTTTTGTTTTTATAAAATCATATTAACATGAATAATTTATTTGCTTTAATTGCAAGCTGGTAAATGGAATAAAGAACGCATGAAAGAAAAATACTGTTACATGGTCCCAAAAAAAATCTCTAAACAATTCATAATCTAGATGTTGTGTAGAAAGCATTTAGTGTTCCCGGGAGCAGTTTAGAAAGTACTGACAAGTGAACATTCAGCATTAGTAATGTGACTGTTCAGAACTGTCACTTTCCACTTGCACATATGTTGTCAGTAGGGATAAATGAAGCTCTCTGATGATACATGTCCATGCTATTACCAGCTTTGAATAAAGTGTGTCCAAAGAGAAAGCATCAAATCCACATATAAACCATACAAATTACCTTTTGGGTAAATGTATAAAATTGTTTGTTACCGCAGCATTTAATATTCCTAATATGTTTCTGTTGTACCATGTACTTGTATGAAAACGTATCCTGTTATCTTTGCATTACTTCCTTTGTGTGAAACACCTAGTGTTTGTGCCAGTCCCCCTCTGCTTTCATATTAAAAACTGACCACACTAAGCAGGAAAACACACATTGGTCAGTTCTCTATCTATACTAGGATCTCGGCCTGCTCTCCTCTAATGAGCAGACTTGTCCTGACATTCCTCCCCTGCACAGCAATTCACTGGCAAGCTCAGTGTACTATTGCTTCTCCTCGCCCAGCTCTTATGCAGCTGAGAACAGAGGGAGCAAAGGGAATGTGATCACTTATAAAAAGGGGAAAAAAGGTATTTATAATATTTTTTTTATATCTATACACAAATGTTCTGCCTTTTGTTTCAGTGGCTGTTTTTCAAGGTGATCATTTACAATCACTTTAAATGTCTCTTTTTGGACACCTGCCTTTCATTCTCCTCAGTTAAAGTTGAAGTCTAGTCTGCTTATAATTTTACTTTCCTGGTCCCTTAATCACCTCCTAATCAACATGCTAATGACTTTTTAAATAAAACCTTTCTGTTTTCTTTGCATACGATCCTATTTTAAACCCAGTGCATTCATCATTGGGTCATTGTGCTTTTCTATGTAACGCAGGCAAATCATGGCCACAAGGATGCTGTAAATAGCTTCTTGAAAGCATCAGAGCACCATCCTTGGTACTTCTAAGAACCCTCAGCCCTAATGCAAGGCATGAGGAGTTATCCAAATCCATATTAAAGTACTTTGATGGGTGGATATCAGCCTGGAGGAGTGGGCATTCCTAGTAGATTGAATTTTCATGCACACGGCATTAGAAAATGGCAACATACAATCCTGAGCCCCCATGCCTAAAATAACTGAAATCCAATGAATGAAACGGGCAGATGAGAGACAGTAAGGCTGGGAAGGAAAGAACTAGATGATGCTGAACACTCTCCAACAGTTTATTAATCACATTTTAGGCTCACTGTATGCCAGGAGAGGAGTCTGCACAGTTTTGCAAGACTCAAGGTATAACCAGCCTTCACATTTAATGGGAATAACATTTGAGTTCATAGCCCATGAACAATCTACAGTTAGGCTTTGGCTGAGGTAGAAATACAACAAAATCTGAATAACATAACATCCAGTGGGCCAGATGCTCTGCTTTGTGGTGAACAAGTTCATTAGCAATGTTAGAAACTGACAAATTCTGACAAATTATAAAGCTTAATAAACTGATATAAATTATGCTTTTGATTTAAGATGCCTTTGTTGCTAAAACAAGTATTTATCTCTCTCTCTCTCTCTCTCTCTCTCTCTCTCTCTCTCTCTGACCACCTCTGCTTTATTCGCTCCACTCTGCTTTATCACTTCTGTTTACAGTTTAACTATTTTATCATATTTCACCATCAATGGTAAACCCCTGAAAACTGAGGCAAAATTTCAGGACAACTGTATGACTTTAAGCTAGCTTAAAATGTAAACAGATCTGTAAATTATAGTGCTAGTTCTTAATCTGTTTCAATAAATAATCTCTCACACTGTTATGCATATACAACAGTTTTTATTATTCACAGTTTTAGAAAATCCTGTGCTATTCAAAACTGAGCATAAAATGAAAACACAAATAAGCTAAGGTTACCTTCAGTGAAAATCATTAGATATGGAAACAAAGGCAACTGAAGCTGCATGCAAATCAATGTCCACACCTGTCAAATTAAAGGATGAACAGGGAAGCTCAAGGGTAGGGCTAAGCTTGACCTTTACAAGAAAAGTCAGGATTTGCATGTAACTGCAGCTGCCTATATCTTTGGATCTAATGAGTTTTTTTGATCATTTTAACCTCTGCTTATGCAATGTTTCATTATATGCACACTTGAATAATCCCAAGACTTTGAAACAAACTGCATTTAGTAACACGTCTAAATTGCTGTATATCTAAAGACAAACCTTTTTTTCTTTTGGAGCTCAGTGTTCATTCTGAACACAAGCTAGGACTGAACACTGACACATCTGAACACCAAACATATAGGAAATTCTGTGTGGATAAATTTGACAGCTTTGGGCTGTCAATGCTTGCTAAGGGCCTTGCATTGGTGCATCCCTACCAACCACTGACATTGCCTGGCCCATTCACTTACATGGCTGGGAATCCCTGCCCATACAAACAAATGGGTGGATATTGGAAGGGTTAAAAAAGGTTGCATCATTGCCTAAATATGGCCACATAACCATTTTGGGAAATAACCTTGCTCAGGATGGCCTTGCAGCAGCAGGTGATTAACAAATATTCTTGGGGGGATTTTTTACTGTATTGTTTAATTAAGAACCTGTCAAACATTCAGGTGTGTTTATTTCTAGATTACATCTTTTTTTTTGTGAATGAGTAGGGGTACAGTGTACATGCACATAGCATGGAGATCCCTCTTAAAATCTATACCAGCCTCAAGGGGGGAGTCTAAGCAAATTTTCTTTCATTCTTGCTGTAGGATGACCTTCAGCAAATGTGACATTTACAAAGAAATACAGACCCCCTCCAAAGGTCCCCCAAAATTCATAGCAGAACCTTGGAGAGGGCTATGTGCTGTTTAAAAAAAAAGAGTTGGCAATGAAATGTCTTTTGCTGACAATTCTAGCCACTTTTTTTCTTTTGTGGATGTCAGTGCTGCTTCAGCATTTTCAATACATCACATACAGTTGCAAGAAAAAGTATGCGAACCCTTTGGAATGATATGGATGTATGCACAAATTGGTCATAAAATGTGATCTGATCTTCATCTAAGTCACAACAATAGACAATCACAGTCTGCTTAAACTAATAACAGGATTCTTCTTCACCTCATTGAGTAGTCTGCGCTGTGCACTTGTAGTCGTCTTTACAGGACGGCCGCTCCTAGGGAGAGTAGCAGCAGTGCTGAACTGTCTCCATTTATAGACAATTTGTCTTACCGTGGACTGATGAACAGCAAGGCTTTTGGAGATACTTTTATAACCCTTTCCAGCTTTATGCATGTCAACAATTCTTAATCGTAGGTCTTCTAAGAGCTCTTTTGTGCGAGGCATCATTCACATCAGGCAAAGCTTCTTGTGAAAAGCAAACCCAGAACCTCATCTCATTGATTGGACTCCAGTTGGCTGACACCTCATTCCAATTAGCTCTTGGAGATGTCATTAGTCTAGGGGTTCATATACTTTTTCCACCTGCACTGTGAATGTTTACATGGTGTGTTCAATAAAAACATGGTAACATTTAATTCTTTGTGTGTTATTAGTTTAAGCAGACTGTGATTGTCTATTGTTGTGACTTAGATGAAGATCAGATCACATTTTATGACCAATTTTGCAGAAATCCATATCATTCCAAAGGGTTCACATACTTTTTCTTGCAACTGTACATGCTCTAATTCACAGTCAAGATTGAGGCTGGGTTCACATTTATGTGATTTGGATGCTGGTTTCCCCGCATCCAATTTGCATGACAGAAGTGTGTGCCCGCCTGGCAATGGAGCCCGTTCACACACCTCTGGGATGGCCGCAATCTGCATTTAGAAAGGGTCCTGTGCTTCTTTGGTTCCAATTCAGGTGTGAATTCAGGCAAAAATTCAGACATAATTTGCACCTGAATCGGTGAACAGGGATGCACCGAAACCTCTTCTGTGAGCCGCGGCTGCAGCATGTGTGTACCCAGCCCAAGGCACCTCAGGCATGTTATTATAAGAAAATGGGCATTTTTAATATTTCAATTTAAGCATTTCAGGAATCCTTGCTCTTGGTTGAATGTAATATTTAAACTTGGCTTTGGCATCCAAGCATCTTTGAAGCTAACAAAAAAAAAAAAAGCAGGGGGCAGTTTGGCTAATCAATACTTACTACCTGTAGTATGTTAAATAGTAAGTAAATGAATCAGAATTTAAAGTGAACTTTTAATACCTCCTTTGTTATGACAATAGTGTCAAGTATTGCATGATAAATTGTTTAAGATGTTGGATGTCCACTGTTTTAAAATAAAGGTTATGATATTCCCTGAATTGCTCTCTTGTACACCTTCTTATTTTTTGTTCAATTAGTACATGTATGTACCTCAAAGTTGTCAAACAAGTCCCTTTAAATAAAAAGACCAAATAAATACAGCTGGTGGTATATCACCATGTTGATTGCAATAGACTACCATTTCTGTACCACTATGCCTGTAACAGCAGGGGAGAGAGGGAAAAGCATGTCTAAGTGCAGACAGATTGCAGGTTTATTAGGCGTAATAAAATACAAGGGGCAACTCACATGGAGTGAAATATGACAAGCTCATCATACACTCCATGTAAGTCCTTGTATTTTATTTTACCTAATAAACCTGTAAACTGTCTGCACTTAGAGGAGCTTTTTTTTCTCTCTTCTGCCTGCCATTTAGAACCTGCTTCTGCTCCTGCAAATAAGCCTGCCCTAGTGCTTGGACACAATGTCCCAGGATCCCCCCCATTCTTGTTGGATAGCTACCTCCTGTCCTATGAACTTCATACTTACATTGACTTCTTATGAACTTCTTATGAACTATTTATACAGATAATGCCCCCACCACACACACACACACAGGGTCTGGTTACCTGTTGGTGCCTTCTATCCTTGTTATGTCTATAACAACTAATTTCAAAATTTTGAGTTTTAGGTCTTTGCTCCTGTATTGCTCCATCAACAGGTTGAAAATAGAATTTGTAACTAATTACTACATTGTAATATGGGCAAGTATAAAGCCACACCATCCCTGTTTATTAGCAGCAACTGTAGTAGGGAGGAGCTAACTAATACTACACTTGGAAAGAACCTAAACCACAATGGAGGGCCACCAAGCAACTAAATGTGCACATATAAAGGCCAAATGGACCAAATTATTTTGATACAGATCAATTCACATATCTCTAACTGTGAATAATTGGAAATATTTTCTTATTTAGAACATACTGAACCCTTATAAATGTAGTTTGCAAAGTACATATAGACCATATTTATTAAGAAACAAATATAAATTACACTGAGCAAAATTATAAACGCAACACTTTTGTGTTTGCCCCTATTTATCATGAGCTGAGCGCAAAGATCTACATCTTTTTCTAGGTACACAAAAGGCCTATTTCTCTCAAATATTGTTCACTAATCTGTCTAAATCTGTGTTAGTGACCACTTCTCTTTTGCTGAGATAGTCCATCAGCCTCACAGGTGTGGCATATCAAGATGCTGATTAGACAGCCTGATTATTGCACAGGTGTGCTTTAGGCTGGCCACAATAAAAGACCACTCTAAAATGTGCAGTTTTACTGTATTCGGGGGTCCGAAAAGCCGTCAATATCTGGTGTGACCACCATTTGCCTCACGTAGTGCAGCACATCTCCTTCTCATAGAGTTGATCAGGTTGTTGATTGTGGACTGTGGAATGTTGGTCCATTCCTCTTCAATGGCTGTGCGAAGTTGCTGGATATTGGCAGGAAATGGAACACGCTGTCATATACGCCAATCCAGAGCATCCCAAACATGCTCAATGGGTGAAATGTCCGGTGAGTATGCTGGCCATGCAAGAACTGGGATATTTTCAGCTTCCAAGGAATTGTGTATAGATCCTTGCAACATGGGGCCGTGCATTATCATGCTGCAACATGAGGTGATGGTCGTGGATGAATAGCACGACAATGGGCCTCAGGATCTCGTCACGGTATCTCTATGCATTCAAAATGCCATCAATAAAATGCAACTGTGTTCGTTGCCATAGCATACGCCTGCCCATACCATAACCCCACCGTCATCATGGGCCACTCGATCCACAATGTTGACATCAGAAAACCACTCACCCACACAAGGCCATACGCGCTGTCTGCCATCTGCCCTGTACAGTGAAAACCGGGATTCCTCCTCAAAGAGAACACTTCTCCAAAGTGCCAGACGCCGTCGAATGTGAGCATTTGCCCACTCAAGTCATTATGACGACGAGCATGTAGATGAGCTTCCCTGAGACGGTTTCTGACAGTTTGTGCAGAAATTCTTTGGTTATGCAAACCAATTGTTGAACATTCAATTCAAGAACAGCTCTGGTGGACATTCCTGCAGTCAGCATGCCAATTGCACGCTCCCTCAAAACTTGCGGCATCTGTGGCATTGTGCTGTGTGATAAAACTGCACATTTTAGAGCGGTCTTTTATTGTTGCCCGCCTAAGGCACACCTGTGCAATAATCATGCTGTCTAATTAGCATCTTGATATGCCACACCTGTGAGGTGGATGGATTATCTCGGCAAAGGAGAAGTGCTCACTAACACAGATTTAGCCCAGGTTTACACTGACAACGTAAATTAAATGGTGCGAGTTCAGCTGAACTCACACCATTTCATTCCCGCATGTCAGGCCTGACTTCAGGTGTGATTTCAGAAACATCTGTGTCGGTTGCTGCACAGATGTCAATAGAGATCACACCTGAAATTGGCAAAAGTAGTACAGAAACTACTTTTGGGAAGTAGTGCGGCACCGCAAATGCAGCGTCGCACCGATTCAGATGGTGCCATTGCTGGCAATTGCCCCCGATTTGGTATGCGATTCGACATGTCAAATCGCATGCCAAATCGCACCAATGTGAACCAGGGCTTCGACAGATTTGTGAACAATATTTCAGAGAAATAGGCCTTTTGTGTACATAGAAAAAGTCATAGATCTTTGGGTTCAGCTCATGATACATAGGGGCAAACACAAAAGTGTTGCGTTTATAATTTTGCTCAGTGTATTTACAAAAATCATTTTTTAATTTAAATTACACTTTTATTTGTATTATTGTATTATTGATAATGCAATTCATACAGGTTATTATTACTATATTTATAGATTTGTAGCTATAAAATAGTGACAGTTCTTTATGGTTTTCATGAAATATAAACATATAATTTTGTTCAGCACAACCCAAGTATCACAAGCCAGTAATAAAGATTTTATTAATGCTGATCATTTAATCTTTAACATCAAACATTCTTTCTGATTAAGCCTGTAATTAAATTTTCCAAATCATTTTCAATATTCATGAAGTAGTATCAGATATAAAATAAAAAATGCATTATTTATGGACACGTTTTGAACTGGTCATGATACTTTAGGAAAAAGCATAAAATTCTTACACTACAAATGTTACAACAACATTGATGAAATTACTCTGTTTGAATTATTCAGTTTTTTTGTCCAAGGTTGCTAGGTAAACTGAAGGACTTTCATAAACAGGAACACAATAAACTAACATGTTTATATGCACAGAGGAATCAAGGTAAAATTGCACTTATGTAATAGATCATGCCTTGCTGCTATTACATGAAATTGTAAATAACAGATATTTATGTCTTGAATCACATTATAAAACAACAATGCGCAAAAATGTGCAAATTCATTTCTGGCAATAGATTCAAAATTGGAGCATCGCATTTTAATTCAAAGTTTTATCATAAATAACATTTGTAGCAAGGGCTCCCATCTCTGGCTTCAGTATTCCCCCAAGTTCTCATGGACCCTAAGCAACAAGGGTAAGGCAATGGCCTGGAACAGAGGTCAAGTACTCTCCACTTTTCAATACCATAGTCTCCCTGTTGTTTTACTTATCTTATTCAAAGCCAAACACCCAGGCATCATGTGTGTGTGTGTAAAATGACTGTATTATACAGATGTGTATATTATTTTCTCTGTGCCTTGCAGGCTGATGTTTCTTTTTGTTCATTTTTTGATATCTGCTACTTCTACAAGAAATGTAATAAAAAAATCATTGAAGGTTAAAAATTGAAGCAAGAACAGACAATTGAAAATCAAAGAAATATGTTCATGTGAGTGACATTCAATGGTCTTTCCATATTTTAGCTGTATTTTTTACGTAGGTTGGGAGGAGCAGGTGTTCTTTTGCACTCTTCATTTAATTATTAAAGGTTTTCAGAAATTACAATTGCATAGTTTAGACACATTGAAGAAACATTTTTGTTGATGATAGACCTATGTTTATCCCAAAAATGTTTAAAGCCAGGTTCAGATATGTGCCACTGCGGTTCCCAGAATGGGGTCCGGTGCATTCCTGTTCACCGGTTCAGGTGCGAATCAGGTCCGAATTTTGCCTGAATTCACACCTGAACCAGACCCAAACATGCACAACACCCTTTTGGAATGTGGACCGTGGCCACCCAGGATCTATGTGAACCGACTCCATTGAGAGCCAGTCACATTCTCATGTCATGCGAATTGGATGTGGGGAAATCCGCATCCAATTTGCACATATGTGAACCCAGCTTGAATGCACTTACTGTTGATTGACTCATTGCCTTTTCTGGAAGTTTGCTCCAAGCATCCACCACTGTTTCAATAAAATATTACTTTCTAGCATTGCTCTTGAACTTTTCTCCTGCTAGTTTGAGGTCCCACCCCATTTCTTTTAAAGAGTAACTTCTTGCACATTCATGGAAAAATATAGTAAATACATTTTAAAGAGTAATTTCTTGCACATCCATGGAAAAATATAGCAAAAAAAAAAAATAATATAGCAATGCACAAGCCATGTTGTAGTTTCATGTTATGAAAAATTACCTTTCCTGTATACAGTAATCTGCAGTGCTGTAATCTTCTGTCAAATTCAATGCAATATGGCAGTCTGGAGGCATTACCGTTGGTGTGCATAACGCCTCCAAAAAATACATTTCCTGTTTATGTGATTATCTCACTGATTTTCAAAGAAGTCTGCAATAAGATACAAGTCATATATGTGCTGCTCCATGTAGTAGAAATTTAAAGCTGAATTCCAACTTTCTTTTCACTAGAAATAGATAGAATGATCAATCCCAGCATAGATCATACTTCTGTACCATGTTGCTCTGTTGTCTCCAGATCCCCTGATTTTCTGGGTTTAGTTGTTACTTTGTATCATGTAACACTGTATATCCTGCTGATAGACTTTGATGTAATTTTCTTCACAGCTCTGATGGTGGGTGGGATTAAATACATCCTAATTAGCATTCAATCGGGCCCAGGCACACCTACAGAAGGAGTCCAAACCTCCCAAGTACTGACTAGCAAATCACAGAATTATTTAACCTGTTAAGGACCTCCCCATGCAGATATACTGTGGCAGGGCGGACCTCCTGTGTGAAATCATGTACTTGTACATGATTTCATGTACAGGGTCTGGAGCGTGCACCACCAGCGACCCACTCCTGCTGTGATTGGACAGCGGAAGCCTATCAGCGGGTCCGGCAGATGCGATGTCCACCAGGACCCGCTAATCATTCTCAGGAGAGTCAGAATGGTGGTCTGCCTATCTAAACAAGGCAGACCACCATTATGTGACAGGAGAAAATGGAGATCTTAAGCAGAAACACAGATCTCTGTTTTCCTCCAGTCAAAGCACCCCCACACAGTTAGAAAGTACTCCATAGGAGCACACTTAACCCTTTGATCGTCCCTGATGTTAACCCCTTCCCTGCCCGTGTCATTAGTACAGTGACAGTGCATTTTTTTTGCACTGATCACTGTATTAGTGTCACTGGTCCCCAAAAAGTGTCAGTTAGGTGTCCGATTTGTCTGCCACAATGTCATAGTCCCACTAAAAATCACTGACCGCCACCATTACTACTAAAAAAATAAAAATGAATAAAAATTCCATGAATATATCCCATAGTTTGTAGACGATATAGCTTTTGCGCAAACCAATCAATATATGCGTATTGGGATTTTTTTATCATAAGTATGTAGCAGAATATATATTGGCCTAAATTGATGAATAAATTTGATTTTTTACATTTTCTTAATGGGTATGTTTTATAGCATAATGTAAAAAATATTGTTTTAAGCCATTATTCTTTGGCATGGTGCAAGACAGGAATGGCACAGGAGGAGGAATGGCACATTTACACCTTTCACCACCGATATGTAGGCCCAGAAACACCCACAGTAACCCTAGGACCCATCCACATCAACTCTCAGAACTGTCACTCCCATAGCCCACCCTGAAGCTACAGAGGCTCAAAGGATAATGGGGCATGTAGTATCAAGACTGGAAAAGGAAGGAAACATGATGTCAGAGAACTTTGACATTCAGCCAGGAGGAGTGACATCACAGACACAGAAACCTTCTGTATACAACTAAAGGAGGTAAGTTATACACAAACTGACAGTGGGGTTGTGATTCATTCAGGAAAAGCTGGCGTTCTTCTTTACATTTTGGTGAGATAATCCCTAAGGGATAATTACTTCTGGAGAGAAACTGCAACTTTCCTCATTAGAACACAGAAAGTGCACTAACTGATTTTAATAGAATAGCCACTCACATTCAGAATCAGTATGCAATCATTCTAGTGAAACAAAACTATTTTGTTTTCTGCAATGTTTGTTAAAATTTCTGCAATGTTCATTGGAGTGGATTGTTTTTTTCTCAACAAAGTAGATTTACTCTTTAACCACTTCAAGACCAGACTGGTTCACCCACTTCCTGCTTAGGACAGTTTTCATATTTCAGCTCTGTCATACTTTGAATGACAATTAGTTATTGCAACGCTGTACCCAAATGGATTTTAGATATTTTTTTTAGAAAGGCAGAGCATTCTCTTGTTCCTTGCATTTAATCACCACTGTGTTATTTTTCTATATATCTTTCTTAACAAATTTAGGCAAAAATATACAGTATTCTGTGACATTTCCTTGGTGAGAAAAAAAAACGAATGTATATGAACGGATATATATATATATATATATATATATATATACTGTATATATATATATATATATATATATATATATATATATATATATATATATACAGTATCTCACAAAAGTGAGTACACCCCTCACTTTTTTGTAAATATTTAGCAATATCTTTTGGTTTGACAATCCTGGAGAAATGACAATTTGCTACAATGTAAAGTAGCAAGTGTACAGCTTGTATAACAGTGTAAATTTGCTGTCCCCTCAAAATAACTAAACAGACAACCATTAATGTCTAAACTGCTGGCAACAAAAATGAGTACACTCCTAAGTGAAAATGTCAAAATTGGGCACAGTTAGCCATTTTCCCTCACCAGGGTCACGTGACTAGTTAGTGTTACAAGGTCTCAAGTGTGAATGGGGAGCAAGTGTGTTAAATTTGGTATTATCACTCTCATACTGGTCACTGGAAGTTCAACATGGCACCTCATGGCAAAGAACTCTCTGAGGATCTGAAAAAAAATTGTTGTTTTACATACAGATGCCTAGGCTATAAGAGGTTGCCAAGACCCTGAAACTGAGCTGTAGCACAGTGGCCAAGACCTGGTTGACCAGAGAAGTTAAGTGCATGTGCTAAGTGTCATATCCAGAGAATGTCTTTGGGAAATAGATGTGTGAGTGCTGCCAGCATTACTGCAGAGGTTGAAGGGGTGGGGGCTCAATCTGTCAGTGCTCAGACCATATGCTGCACACTGCATCAAATTGGTCTGCATGGCTGTCATCCCAGAAAGAAGCCTCTTCTAAAGATGATGCACAAGAAAGCCTGCAAACAGTTTGCTAAAGACAAAAAAGATGAGCAGACTAAGGACATGGATTACTGGAACCATGTCATGTGGTCTGAGGAGACCAAGATAAACTTATTTGGTTCAGATGGTGTCAATTGTGTGTGGTGGCAACCAGGTGAGGAGTACAAAGACAAGTGTGTCTTGCCTACAGTCAAGCATGGTGGTTGGAGTGTCATGGTCTGGAGCTGCCGGCACTGGGGAGCTACAGTTGATTGAGGGAACCATGACTGCCAACATGTAATGTGACATACTAAAGCAGAGCATGATCCCCTCTCTTCGAAGACTGGGCCACACGGCAGTATTCCAACATGATAACGACCCCAAACACACCTCCAAGATGACCACTGCCTTGCTAAAGAAGTGGAGGGTAAAGGTGATGGACTGGCCAAGCATGTCTCCAGACCTAAACCCTATTGAGCATCTGTGAGGCATCCTCAAATGGAAGGTGGAGGAGCGCAAGGTCTCTAACCTCCACCAGCCCTGTGATGTTGTCATGGAGAAGTAGAAGAGGACTCCAATGGCAACCTGTGAAGCTCTGGCCAAGAGAGTTAAGGCAGTTGTTAGGAAAAAGGACATTCCTGGCTGTTTCTGGCCTTCGGTGCACGTTCGCGCACTCAAATGGCGCCAATAGTGGCCATTTAAGCAGGACAGGACCAGGAGGCAAGTGCATTCCCGTGTTCCTGAGCGACCTGTTCTGAGCTACCTGTTACCTGTGCCCCGGCCTGTACCCGCATCTGCTTGAACTCTGCCTGCACCGACCCCCGGCTTGCCTACGACCATTCCTCTGTGTGACCCCTGTGTACCTCAATCTGCCTGCCTGTTAATGACCCTGCCTGCACCAGACCACCTGACTGCCTTCCCCTCTTGTACTGCTCAGCCCGCATGTTATTGACCCGGCCTGCATCACTACTCTTCAGTCTTGCACGGACTTCTGGACGACCTATTACCATCACCTGTGTCCAATCCAGCCCTTGTGCTCCCCTGTGCTCCAGTGCTCCCTGTCTGCTCTATCAGGGGTTCTGGAACCAGGGCCGTAAGAGAGGTTGCCAACTGCATAAGTCAGACTCTACCCATCAGGTATGTGACAGCAACGGACAGCCATTTCGAGTCTGCGCAGTGGCTCTCTCCTATGGAAGATATGAGTACGCACCTAGCCGGGCTCACCCAGTCGGTGAGGGACTTACAAGGGAGAACCAAGTCCTGGAACTCACATTGCCTGCCAGCACCAGTCAGCTGGGCGCTCACACCTTGCTGACCTTGCCTAGCGAACCCGAGGTACTCTTGCCCGAGCGGTTCACGGGGGACCGCCGGTAGTTTAGGGTTTTTTGCAACGCATGCGACTTATACTTTTACCTGCAGCCCCGCACCTTCTCGTTAGAGGCTACTAAAGTGGGACTGGTCATCTCGCCATTGAGGGATGAGCCAGAAGCATGGGCTCACTGGCTGCTGGAACAGAGGGCTCCTGAAACCACCAACCTCATCCTTTTCTTTCGGTCTATGGCTCGGTTGTACGAGGACCCCCACCATTCCACGCACTTCAACAAGGCTACCGAGTGGCGGAGGATTACGTAGCAGAGTTCCGGCGCTGGAGCGCAGATACTTCCTGGAACGATGCTGCGCTCCATCATCAGTTCAGATTGGGGCTCACAGAACCACTCAAGTTCTGTGTTGGCCCACGTGGGGGTTCCCCAAACACTGGAAGCTCTGATCAACCTTACCATCCAGGTCGATCCACAGTTGCGGGAGTGTAGAGCCGAAGAAACTGCAGGGGGTGTTTGTCCCGTCCGGATGGAACCCGGACTCCCCCGCGTGCTCTCTCCCCTGAAGAGAGACACAGACGCCTGACCCACAACCTCTGTCTTTATTGTGGTGGTCCCGGACATCTTGTCAGGTCCTGTCCGGTTAAGCAGGGAAACAGGCTCCGCTCTACCCCTGTAGAACTCTTATCCTTGCCCGATCCTTCCAACCATCTTGTTCTGCCACTGCATTTCCAGCTCCCTGATGGGAATCTTCAAGTCCCGGCTATCCTGGATTCCGGAGCCTGTAGCTGCTTCGTTGATTTGGCCTTTGCAGCTCAGCATCGGATGGCCATCAGCTTGGCTGATGGGTCCACCATAAAATCTGGAGCAGTCACCCATGAGACAGTCCCTCTTCTAGCCCGGACAGCAGGCGGACATCTGGAACACCTGTCATTGGATGCCATAATGTCCCCTCTTTTCGTAGTCATTTTGGGTCTGCCATGGCTTCGGGCACACTGCCCTAGCATTGATTGGTCCTCGAGAGAAGTTCAGTTTCTCTCCTCATACTGTCAACACAACTGTCTGTCACCAGCTCCGGAATCCTCCTCTTCGGTGCTCTGTCTGGACTCTGATTCTGATTCTGAAACCCGCCTCGCTGTTCCATCTATCTACCATGAGTTTCTGGATATGTTCAGCAAGAAAGGGGCAAATGTTCTCTCACCTCACAGGTCATACGACTGCCTGATAAAGCTTCTACTGGGGGCAGAAGTACCCTTTGGCTGAATCTACCCACTCTCTGAGCTGGAACTGAAAGCCCTCAAGGCTTATCTGGACAATAACCTGCAGAAAGGATTCATTCGGCCCTCCACTTCTCTTGCAGGAGCTGGAATATTCTTTGTGGAGAAGAAATACCACACCCTCAGACCCTGAATAGACTATCGGGACCTAAATAAAATTACCTTTAAGAACCGGTACCCTTTGCCACTTGTCCCTGAGTTATGTCAAAGACTTGGAACAGCTGCTGTGTTTTCCAAAAGCCTATAACCTCATCCGCATCCGGGAGGGCAATGAGTGGAAGACTGCCTTCCGGACGTGCTTCGGTCACTTTGAATATTTGGTGATGCCCTTTGGGCTCTGCAATGCCCCAGCCACTTTCCAGAAGCTAGTAAATGACGTGTTTCGTGACTACCTGGATCAGTTCATCATCATTTACCTGGATGACATTCTCATCTTTTCAGCCTCCCTGGAAGAACATCGCAGGCATGTCAGGTGCATCCTACAACGTCTACGTCAACATGGACTGTATGCTAAGGCCGAAAAGTGTGCTTTTGAGTGCTCCAGAATCTCATTCCTGGGCTTCGACATCTCAGTCTCCCATTGACAGGAAAGGGGTCCATGGTTCAACTGTTTTGCAAACTTCTACAGGAAGTTCATTAAAGGATTTTGTGCGGTGATCGCACCCATCACCCAGTTCAATAAACAGGGCTCCCGCTTCCACTGGTCCCCTGAGGCCCAAATGGCCTTTCTGAAGCTCAAAGAACTGTTTACCAGCACCCGGATTCTTAAGCACCTGGATTCAGTTCTGCCTTACACTCTGGAGGTGGATGCTTCTGAGGCAGCAGTGGGAGCAGTTCTATCCCAGAGACGGGGCCCCAAGGCCTCGCTTCACCCCATCACCTTCTTCTCCCGCAAACTCACAGTGCCGGAGAAGAATTACGATGTGGGGGACCAAAAACTTCTGGCAATCAAATTCGCCTTGGAGGAATGGCGGTATCTGCTGGAGGAGCTCTACACCCTGTCATGGTATTCATTGACCATAAGAACCGAGAGTACCTGCACACAGCTAAGAGACTGAGACCACGCCAGGCACGATGGGCTCTGTTTTTCTCTTGTTTTAACCTGCATATTACTTACAGGCCTGGGTCGAAGAACGTGAAGCCGGACACTCTGTCCAGGATGTTCAGTGAGCTTGGTGACTCCATGCCACCGGACACCATCCTCCCATCCCAGAGTTTCTTGCTACTACAGGAAGATTTGCCTTCCCGGGTTAAATGATCCCTGGCCGGATCAACCATGCCTCCTGACCCCAGACTGTTAAAGAGAGATGGACTGTGTGGGTTCCAAGACAAACTCTTTATCCCGGAACAGCAGCGTTTGACAGTGCTGGAACATTGTCACGACCAATTGGCTGGGCACTTTGGCGGTCGTAAGACTGCGGAGCTGCTGTCGCGCTCCTTTTGGTGGCCTTCTCGCTGACAGGGACTGCCAGAAATACGTCAGCGCTTGTCCGGTCTGTGCCCAACACAAGACCAGCCGGGCAAAAGCATGGGGTCTGTTAAACCCACTACCCATTCTTGAACAGCCATGGTCTCACATCTCGATGAATTTTATAGTGGAACTACCCCCGTCTGAAGGATTCAATTCTATTTCTGTAATTGTGGATTGTCTTACTAAGATGGCCCACTTCATCCCGATGAAGGGCACCCCACTGCAACTAAGACGGCAGGGATATTTATCAAGGATGTGGTCCGACTGCATGGACTCCATCTCAACATTGCCTCAGATCGTGGGGTGCAGTTCACTTCCCAGGTCTGGAAGGCCCTGTACTCTGCATTAAACATTGAACTGGCATTCTCCTCTGTGTATCACCCCGAGGCAAATGGTTAGACAGAGAGGACTAACCAGATCCTAGAACAATAAATTGCTGCTAATCTTCTTTTGCTCAGGATGACTGAGTCTCGCTGTTACCTATGGCTGAATTTGCATAAAACAATACCAAGCATTCCACCACCAAGCAGTCCCCATTCTGGGCGAATCTGGGGTACCACCCTACCTTTATACCTAACCTGGTCCCAGAAAGCAAGGTACCCACTGTACAAAAGATGGTAGAATTCCTGACAAGGAACAACAAGGTGCTACAAGAAACCCTAGCCCAGACACAGGAGTGTAACAAGAGGGCTTTCGACAAGGGGAGACGCGGGGAATTTAGTCCTGCAACCTGGTGAACGAGTATGGTTGGCAACTAAAAACTTGACGTTGTCATGTCCTTCCAGGAAGTTGGGCCCAAGGTTCATCGGGCCATTCATCGTGAGAAGAAAAATCAACAGGGTGGCATACGAGCTGGACCTTCCGCCTTCCCTGCGAGTGCACCCGGTGTTTCTTGTTACCCTGTTGAAGCCCACAACCCAGGATCCCTTCCCGGGTCAGAAGTCGGCCCCGCCTGAGCCCATCCTTGTGGATGGCAAGGAGGAATTTGAAGTGGAATCTATCCTCGAAGGCAGGAAAAGGTGTGGATCTACCCAGTTTCTGAATTAGGTGGAAGGGAAACGGGCACTAAGAAAGTTCATGGGAACCCGAAAACCACATTCACACTGATGAACTTGTCAGATCCTTTTGGAGAACACACCCAAAGCTAAGAGCCCGTTTGGGCATCCGGAGGCTGCCCCTTGGGGGGGGCAATGTTAGGAAAAAGGACATTCCTGACCGTTTCTGGCCTTCCGTGCGCGTTCGCGCATGTTCACGCACATGTGCGCGGGCTCTAATGTCGCCAATAGCGGCCATTTAAGCAGGACAGCACCAGGAGGCCACACAAAATATTAACACTTTGGGCCCAATTTGGACATTTTCACTTAAGGGTGTACTCAGTTTTGTTGTCAGCGGTTTAGACATTAATGGATGTGTGTTGAGGTATTTTGAGGGGGCAGCACATTTACACTGTTATACAAGCTGTACACTCACTGCTTTACACTGTAGCAAAGTGTCAATTCTTCAGTGTTGTCAGATGAAAATATATAATAAAATATTTACAAAAATGTGAGGGGTGTACTCACTTTTGTGAGTATATACAGTATATAAATATATATATATATATATATCTGTGTGAAATTTAGAGAGTCTACAAACCATGGTATATATGTTTGAAAATTGGTCAATCCTGGTGTTCTGACTGTCTATATTATTTCTTGAGTCCCTAAAATGGCAGGACAGTACAAATAACCCCCTTTTTGGAAAGTAGGTAATCCTTCTTGCCCCATGGTCTGTGCCGGCTGACTGTACTGTGCTGGAGCTTTCTTATTTTCTGTGCTGCTAAGCTGCTATGGCAAAAGACATTGCACAAAGTGAGCTAATCTTCACCATGGAGATGCCACCCTGAGCTGTGGAACCTGTCGCACCCACGACTCTCTTCACAAAAAGAAGATCTGGACCGACATAGTCCGTCATCTGACAGAAGAGTGGAATAGACTGTGCATGATTCACCTAGGTATGTATAGTTTCCAGTATATTTGAAATATTGACCTTTTCTTTTTCTTTCTTTTTTCTTTCAGAGCACACTAGAAATCAATCTGAGGCCACATGTGATAGGAGCTCACTATGCAGGATAAAGCTGCTCACAGTGGAGCCCCATCAACACTTGGGCCACATCCCTTTGGTTTGGAGCTCGCTTTCCTAAGAAGGGCAATGGAGTCCAAAAGAGAGTAAGTAAAGTTGTTTTTTTTTTATTTTGCCTTGTTCAAAATTTTTTATTGAGAAGATAAAAAAATAAAAAAGGAGTAACATTGTTACAACAATAGGGACCAGACGGCCCCCAAGCATCAGGGAGCAGCATTTAGGCATGTACATAACGTGACTGATCGGGAGTTCCAATGTATATAAATGACTGTTAAAAACAGAAGGTACAATCAGGAGTATTAGTGAACAATAGTGGAAAGTGTAAGCTTCGATACAGGCATTGTCATACTGGGTTGTACTATTTAGTGGAAAGATCCCGAGGGTCAAAGGTAGGCTGCATAGTTCTGAAAACATTTAAATTTAGAAAAGTTAAAAGTAGAAAGAGAAGAAGAGATGGGGGTAGGGAGGGGGAGAGGAGAGAGGGAGCCAGTAGGATGGCGGGGGAGGGTAGTCGGGCGGAGATCGCTGTGCTCCTTTTCCAAAGGAGGATTCAAGATTGTGGGTAATGCTTAGTTATGGAAGAAAAAGATTGGTGTCAAGGTCTTGAGGCAGGAAATGCTTAATCCATGGCTGCCATTGTTTCTCAAATTTAGCCGTAGTGTTAAGAACGGTTGCTTCAATTTTAGCATGAATCATAGCGTTTGTGATTCTATGTTTAGTTTCTAGGAGTGGAAGGGAGGGGGATTTCCATGCCTTTGCTATTGTCTGTTTAGCTGCTGTGGTTACTTGTAGCAAGAGTTTAAATTGATTGCGGGTGATGTCTATGGGCTTGACATTTAGTAGGGCTATTGTGGGGCTGGGGTCTAAGGGGATACCTATTAGGGTTGAGAGCATTCGGAAGATATCCTTCCA
>BLSH010328685.1:297746-310745 GCA_018402905.1 Glandirana rugosa
GTCTCCCCTTGTGGAACTTAGCTCGGAATTCCACCGCACGATTGTGCGCAAATAACGTTAGGGGCTTTGTGTGTTTTTGTTAACTACTCGTAGAATTTCTAAAGAAACGATTATTAGTCCCTAGTCACCGGTTGGGCACGTGCGAAACCACGCGGGTGTTCCGGAAGTAATCCCCATAAGAGGACGTTGAGTCACGATCTCTATTTTTCGAGTCTCTTGTTTTTAATCTTTGGTGAGAACGTCTTTAATTTTAAAATCTCGAGGTTTTGTAGAGGGTGGGGTCGTGACTGGACCGCTTGTTTGATTGTTTCGATGCTTGTTGGTCTAGGAGTAACGTTCTAAGATCTGTTCGTAGCTTTGTTAGTTTGTTCGCCAGGTCAGTGCTGGGGTGGGAGATGTTTTGGAGCTCTAAAATTTTAATTTCTGCAAGAGTGGTTTCTAATTTTTGTTCTCTGAGCTTTTTATCTCTAGCACTGAGTTGCAGGAGAATACCCCTAATGAAGGCCTTGTGGGCGCACCAAAGCGTGCACGGGTTGGCCACTGATCCCTGATTATTAGCAAAGAAATCTTTAAGATGCTCATCAATTGTTTTTGTGTGTTTCGGGGATTGCAATAAACGCGTGTTAGCACGCCACCTTAAGGCTCGATTCAAGGTGTTCCCCTCTGCCACCACTATAGAGACAGGGGCATGGTCAGACCATGTGATGTCATGGATGGCCGAGGAGGACACCTTAGTCAAAACATTTCTGTCAACAACAAACATATCAATGCGTGAGTAAGTATTATGGCTGGAGGAGTGAAACGTAAAGTCTCTCGTATCCGGGTGCTGGCACCTCCAAACATCATACACTCCCTCTCTATGTAATAGATGTTGCATTGTGGGGGGTGATCTATTCGTTTTTGCTGAGGAGTCTAATTCAAAGTCATTGGTGATATTAAAATCGCCACAGAGGATTAGATTCCCTTCTTTTACTTTGTTCACCTTTTTGAACAGGGTCTTCAAAAAAATTAGTTGGCGCTGGTTAGGTGCGTACAAGTTGACAATTGTGAATGTTTTGTTATTAAAGGCACCGATTAGAATTATATATCTGCCAGCCTTGTCTGTAATAATGTCTTTCAGTTGGAAGGAGATAGTATTTTTAATTGCAATGAGAACTCCTGCAGTCTTCTTGGGTGCAGAGGCTTGGAATATATGTGGAAAGTTGCGATGCTGGCATTGGGGCGGGTTTGAGCAGAGAAAATGTGTCTCTTGGACGCACAGGACGTCCGTTTGAAGCTTGATCGCCTCTTTCCAAAGTGTTGACCTTTTGGCCGGATGGTTCAGGCCATTGGCATTAATTGAGAGTACTTTAAGGACCATGGGGACATTGTGGGGTGTCCGCAAGTCCGTTGGCCCATGGCAGAATAGCACTCACCTCCTTCCAAGTAGGCCAGTATTCGTCTGTTCGGTGTGTAGCATATCCGAGTGGTCCAGTCCGTCCATCCCAGAGAAACACTTTCAGAGAAATATGGCGTATTAAAGAGAATAAAACAGGAACAAAATAAACAGTTAACGAAACTTGTGTATAGAAAACAGGGATCCTTTGTGGATCCGAAAGCAGTACTACTGCTCAGCGAAGAAGGGGGGTGGGGAGAGAGGATGATTCAACTGCTGGTTTCCACAGCACTGAACATGGTTGTTTAGACATTTGAGCGTTATCGAGCCCGAGGTGGAGGAATTGGATGTTTTTTGTTTGGCTTTTTTCGTGTTACCACTTGCCACTCATCTTGGGGGTTTAATTTTGTTGGATGTGTTGGTTCCTCTGAGGGTTGTTCTGGGAGTAGATCCCATTGTCCTAGCAGGTCGAGTCCCTGCTCCAAGGAGGAGATTGTGAAGTTGCTCCCTTCCCTTGTAATGGTCAGTTTGGAGGGGTATCCCCATCTATAGGCAAGGTTATGATTACGCAGGGCCTTTGTGATAGTTACCAGGTCTCTACGTTTTTTCATTGTGTATTGCGACAGGTCTGCGTAGAGTTGAATGTTGGTGTACTCTTCCTTAGGGCATAGTGTTTTGCGAAAGGCTGCCATATAGTTCTCTTTTACATGGAAGAAGTGGACCCTCATGAGCACATCACGGGGGGGTGTTATCTGGTAGGAAGGAGGGTTTTGGTAGTCGGTGAATCCTGTCTATGACCAGTTCAGATTTGGGCACCTCGGGCATGTACTCATGCATTAGGTCTTTGGCGTACTGTAGAAGTTGGCTTGGTTGGACAGACTCTGGGAGCCCCCTGATTTTAACGTTGTTTCTTCGAGACCTGTCTTCAAGGTCAGCGACCTTTGACCTCAGCCATGCTACTTCGTCTGTTTGGTCATTATGGGAGTCCACTAAAGAATTGTAAGATGTTGCATATTCTCCCATCTTTTTTTCAATGTGGTCCACTCTGCCCCCTAGCTCTTGAATTTCCCCTTTAAAATTTCTCATACAGTCCATCATATCAGTATGTAGTGAGCTGCGTAGGGAGACCAGCATGTCTTTCAATGTGGTATCTGAGATGGGTTGGTTGGATGTGGGAAAGGTATTAATGGTGTCGCTTAGTTCTCTGGTGTCTTCTAATGAGTCCTGGTATGGACTTGTCTTGTTATGGGATAGTTCCTCTGATAATCTAGGTCTGGATTTTGCCGGACTGCGGGTGGTCGGCGTTGATACACCTGGAGAGCAGCGTTCAGAGCCACCTTGGGAAGCAGGACTGGGGGCCGTGGACGCAGAGCCAGGTGAGGATGATGGAGATTTGCCCCCCATGACTTCTTGGTGAGGACTCCTTGGGTTTGGGGTAAAAAAGTCTTTCAACTTTTTGGGTTGAGTGGTGTCTTTCCTTTTGCGCGTCATTTGTGTAATATGCTTAACTGTAATTCTTGCTTCAGTGGTAACCTCCTCGGGCAGTGATTTGTTCAGTGCTGTCTGGTGTTTTAGTCTATTGAGACATCAAGCTGTTTGGTCATACTTCAGCTTTGTGTTTGATCTTCAGTGGATCAAAACCGCAGTGTGCTATTGCTGCATCTTTGGCTGTGTTAGGCCGGTCTGGGAGTAGCAATATGGCCGCCGCCTGGAGCTTATGTAGGCCGCACTGGATCCCCGGTCTTTCCTAGTGAAGGCCGCCCCGGTGGATCGCGGGCCCTTGTGGACTGGAAGATCCCACGAAGCTATGTTGGGTCTCAGTGTTCCCCACAAGGCCTGTCCCCCTTGATGTGTTGTAGGGTAAGGTCGATAACGGCCTGCGTGGTGTCCGCTCGGGCTTATGGAATTGTTGGGGTACCCTGTGTTGTCTAAGGTTGCCCTTGGTGGTGAATTGAGTTGAGGGGCAGCATGGGGGCCTCAGGTGTTGGATGGGCTCCCCGGTGAGATGTTCTCTTACCAGATCTCTGATGTGCTCGCTGCCAGGGTAGGGCCTCCAAGATGGCGCCGACCTCCTTGTCCCGCGCTTCGTGCAACTTATTACCGCTTTGCTTGGTTGTGAGCGGCGGATTCTCTCGTGGAGGGGCTCAAATTGTAGCCCGGAACAAGGGGTGTCCGTCCTTATAGGTGCAGGCAGAATCTCTGGGTTCTTGCGGCTTTTGTCTTTAGTTTAGTGCAACAGGGCTCTGGAGCTATGCAGAGACACGTCTTCCCTTGCCGCCGTCCAGCCACGCCCCCCATTTATTAATTTTTTAAAGGTGAACTTATCCTTTAAATCATTTTAAAAAAATATTTTTAATTATTTTTAAGTCTATTATCTTTTTGTCAAAATGTTTTTATTGAGTTATGCAAGTAAGAGTAGACAATAGTACTCAAAAGACAAAAGTACATTATATCAATCGTTTAGACTAAGCACAAAGATTTGATATCCAGTTAAATCAGTATATTTATACTTATTTTAGTAAAAGTTATTTGAGAAATCCATACTTAGCACCCCCACGGGATCTAATCTGTGCCCGGCATGGATTTCTTCTGAAACATTCCAAGAAAACTAATAAAAGCTGGGAAGCATATCGTTAGACTCTTCACTGGGTTTATAGTAATATAATGATATATAAATGCTTGGTATATATATTTGCATATTTATGTTATCTTATTACCGATATTAGAAAGGATTTAATCTGGTAAAGAAGAGTACTTGAAGATAATAAATTGAGTAGAGGTAGAGTAAGAGTAAGAAGGTAAGAGGTGAGGAAAGCAGAAAGCTAGAAAGGAAGAAGATCAAGGGAAGAATTAATATGGTCCGAGATTCCATGCCTGCCTGGCAGCCCCTGTCCTTTTACTGTAGTCAAGTTCATTACCATGGTAGTAGAACTGCATGGTCGAATGTGCAAGGTAGACAATTATTTATCCAAGGATCCCAGATCCGTTGAAAATTGAGATCTCAATCTTTTTCCAAAGCTTCAAATTTAGCATGGATCATGTAATTAGTTGTTCTGTTTTTAATTTCTGTGAATATTATATTTGGGGATTTCCAAGCTTTGGCTATAACTTGCTTAGTGGCAGTTAAGAGATGGAGAAACAGTTTAAACTGTGTGCGGGATAATAGCTCTGGATTGAGGTTCAACAGGGCTACAGCTGGATCTGGTGTAACCTCTATTCCGAACAAAGTAGTGGTCAATTGAAATACATCTTGCCAGATCTTCTGTACGACTGGGCAAGACCACCAAATGTGGAGCTGAGAGCCTGTTTCTGAGCACCCCCTAAAACATTGAGGTCGGTAGTCTGGGATATATTTAGCTATTCTCGCAGGTACGAGATACCATCTGGATATTACTTTATAATTTGTTTCCACGGCCAGTATGCTTGGTGAAGATTTTTTTGTATTTGCCCAGATGTCATTCCACTCAAATTGTTCAAGTTCCCGCCCCAGATCCCTCTCCCACTTCCTTGTGTAGGATGGTCTATCCTGATTTGAGTTATGTATAATTTGTGCATATATAGCTAATATAATTCCCCTAGCGTGGGGATCTTTTTTGCAGAATGTTTCTGTTAGAAGACATGCGGTTAATAGCATGTAGGTGTGGTTTCCTCTGGTTCTTAGAGGAGCAGCTCTATTTAAACTTCCTGCTTCCTGTAGCAGATGCTGTCGGATCTACAGCGTATAGTGTGTTTTCCTGAGTTACCTGTATCTGTTCCTCTGTTCCTGTGACCCGGATTGTCTGACTTTGTTGATCTCTGCCTGCACCGACCCCTGGACTGTCTACGACCACTCTCTTGCCTAGCCCTCCTGTACTTTGCTTGCCCGCCCGTTGACGACCCAGCCTGAACCCGACTATCCGCCTGCTTGCTCCTCTTGTACCGCACCGCCAGCCTGTTTCACGACCCAGCCTGTACGACCATTCTTCTAGTGCACGAGTGCACCAACGGACCTATACCATCACCAGTGACCCAGTCCGACCCTCGTGCCATCCTGCACTCCCGAGCCACCTGTCTACTCTACCAGGGGTTCCCGAGTCAGGGTCGTAAGGGAGGTTACCCACTGCATAAGTCAGACTCCTCCACCAGGTACGTAACAGTTTCAAACAGCGTGAGTTGGGACAGTTGGGTGTTATTTTGTAGCAGTGGTAAGAAGAAACTTTTGATTTGGAAATATCTAAATTGTTCTGTAGGGGGGAGTTGAAATGATTCTGATAAATCAGAGAACTTGCGAAAAGATCTGTGATCTACCAGATGGTGTAGCCTTAGGATTCCAGCTGAAGTCCACGTGCGGAAGCTAATGGGGGACTCCCACGCTGGAACAAATTTAGGGTTATTCATATAGGACAAGAGAGGGTTATGTGGGGATTGCAAATTTCCTTTCTTTTTGGTTGTGTCCCAGATGGAGAGGGAGTGCCTAATAACTGGGTGTTTTATCTGTGATCGGGTTGTCGGTTGTAGCCATAACAGATTGGCAACCGACAAAGGGTCACATTCAGTGGCTTCAATATGAATCCAGAGTGGCGTTTCCTTTGTTGCATGGTACTTGGTGAGATTAGCTAACTGTCCGGCTCTATAATAAGCTGTAAAATTGGGGACGCCCTGACCTCCATTCATCTTGGGTAGTATAACGTTTTCCTAGCTACTCTTGGTCTTATTATGCCCCAGATGAATCTTTCTGCCTTTTTTTGGATAATGCGTAAAAAGTAAGACGGAATGGAGACTGGGAGGACACGGAAGAGATACAACAATTTTGGTAACATCACCATTTTAATTACGCTAATTTTACCTAACCATGAGATCGGGAGGGAGGACCAAGTCTGCAATTGGTTAGAGATTTTCCTGAGTGCCTCGGGATAATTAGCTGTATATAACTTGTCATAATCAGCTGTTAAATGTACCCCTAGGTATGGAATCGAGAAGGGTGTCCATGAATAGGGGAGTGCATCTTTGGTTCTTTCTAATTCTAAGGTGGAGAGGGAAACATTTAATGCTCTAAGTCTATTATCTTTTTAACCTTTTTTTATTTATTTTTTCACCACTTCCCACCCAACCTGTAGCAAGATGGTGGCTGGGTGGCCTCTCGTCAAATGATATCGTCCTGGATCGTTCCCAGTGCGTGGCCGCAGCACCACGTAGCTGCGCAATCTGTCACTATCTGCGTCCACCGGACAAAGTCGAAAACTGATCAGTGTATCGGCTCGCTGCCGGTACCATGTGACCACTGTGACCAAACACAGCAGGTCACATGACAGTTGCAAACAATGAATGGCTTACTTTCATGCCATCCATTGTGTACAATTGTGTCGCTAGTTGTGATTCTTCAGTGTGATCACATGGTACAGACAGGACCAATCACAGGCCATCTGTACAACTTGATTAGCTCTGGCCAATCACAGCTAATCAAAATGAAACATAGTTTAATTCAGTAAAATGCTTGCTCATAGCAATGTAATGCACTGCTATAAGCAATTAAATAGTGTAAAAAAAAATCCTGATCACTTGCCCAGAGTAGTACAATATTACCATTGTAACATTATATTGTAAAAAAAAAATGTAAAAAAAAAAAAGAAAAACAAGTAATAAATTATATTTTTTTTAAAAAAAGGAAAAAGAAATATGTAGAAAAATGCATTTTTGTTTCAAAATGCTCAGTCTCTTTTAATTTATTTAGCAAAAAGTAAAAACCCGGCAATGATGAAATACCACAAAAAGAAAAGGGTAGGGGGGGGAAATGAGAGGCAGAGGTTCTGTACACCTACAACGTGTTTTATGTATTTACTGATTTCATTCTTTTATTTATTTATTTTTATAACTGGACTCCTCTCGGTGTGGCGCTGGTGAGGGCGGACGACCAGGGCCTATTGCTTGGGCGCATTTCTGGACAGTGGGAGATCTGTACAACGCTCTGGTTTGTCATAGTCCCTGAGGAAGCCTTATCAGGTGAAACATGTTGGATGCATATATACAGACTTCTTTCCTTGTTCCCTTCAGCCCTACCCCCTTTCCCCCTCTTTTCCTCTTGACTCTTCCTTCCCCATTTCCCATTTTTTTGAAATACAATATTCAGGGATGAGGTGCTATTTCAAAAGTGCCACCATACTTACCTACTCAAAATAATAATAATGTTTTTTGCATTTCACTGACGTTTCCTGTGACCTTCCTGAAGTGACCCTGCATATGATAGGTGCCACAAAATTAGACCACTTATCATTTTTCCCACAAATATTCTGAAATATATCAGCACTGATGAGCCCCTACATTTCACAGGAAGACTTAACATCAAACAGTATCTGTCCAGTAAACGTGCCAGGTATGGAATAAACATATACAAATTTTGTGAGAAAGCCACAGGGTACACATATGACTTCCATGTTTATAAAGGAGCTTAGTTGGAACGCATACTGGAGGGCACAGCAGCAGTTCCTGGTTTTATTTCGTAAGTCCTTTACTGCATATTCATTCTGTTAGCGCAATATCTTTTTTTAATGTAATTGTCTGTGTAGCACCCTTTAGTGTGCTAGTGTTGAAGTAAAGGCAAATTTATTTGACTCATGGTAAGTGTGAGTCTGGAATCTGGGTCAAGATTTATTGCAGATCAGGCTGGATGACTCATAAAGGCATGTCTCTGGTGCTTCCCCCCGATTCTGGAAGTTTGGAGAAACTTTTGGAAGTTCGTGGGTGTAGGCCAGGAGAGTAGATCTGCATGCTTAGGGGAACTTAGCCAATCACCAGACAGTTGGCCTGGCAGGGAGGCTGAACCAGCCCTTAAATATGGATGAATCATGCCTTCAGGGGAGTCGGGTGGAAGATGGAGTGCTGAGGAGGCTGTCGGAGGCCTAGGAGGGGTCTCCTAGGTTTAGGGAGACCCCAGCTCCAGGCTGGGCTCGGCCTGGCTCAGGAGGTTCCATTCAGTAGAGTGGTTTGATTTGGAATTTTGCTTGAAAAGCAGTGGGAGCAAGGAAGACAGTGTGAGTATATCACCACACCCAGGGATTTTTATGGGGAGAGGCTGCCACATATAGCAAGCTTTCTAAAAGGACAGCGCTGTGCTTAACCTCTTTACTACATTTCCCTGGGAGATCTTCAGAGCAGCCAGGAGGGCTTATAGTGCCTGCAGCAGTGTAGTTGGGAGCAGACCTACACAAGTAGAGGATACACTCCTGCATGCAGTTTGCATCAAGTTTTTGTGCTATTTACAAGAGGGGTTGAAAGCCCCAAGTCTGTAATGGACTTTTGCCATTAAATCCACTAGGGACTGTGTGTATATTTTGTTGTAGAAATTTAGCATGTTTATTATGTATTGTCACAGTGTCTCCCAGTGTCGGTTTACCGGTATTCGCTGTGTACAGCGAATATGGCTTTAACCGATATTGAGGAAAGGCCACATACAATGGAAATCTTCCATCATTTGATAATTACACGGTACCCACCCGATCATCCCGGCCAGCAGGCGCCCTGAGCGGTTACCGCTGGAGCAAATGCTGGTCCGGATCTTTGAGGTGCAATGCACGTTCTGTGGCGCGGGTGTATTACCGTCAATCAGGGGGCCCCTGTCTTCTGTACAGATCGATCTGCTTGGCGGCGGTTTACTTGCGTTATGGAATTAGTATTGCCTTTTAGGTAAGGATAATGATCTGTAGGCTTTCTGTGGCATCTGATCAATGTGACAGAAATCTGCAGCTATATTCCTTTGTATTGTAATTTACCCTTTAATGGAACAGTAGCATAATTGCTATGGAATATAGTTCAGAGAGCTGTATTTGGTAGTGATTCATTGTAATTGCCAGGTTTGTACATGTGTGGGGTGATTTGTTGTGTGGCCTTTGTGAAGATAGCACATGGCTTTCATTGTCAGCTGTTTTCTCATACAGGCCAGCCAACCCCCCACCCCATACATGCATGCCTTTCCTATTGTATAGTTTGAATGTAAACAAGTGTGTCATTGGTTGGTAATTTTGTATTGAGCTCATGTCATGTGACTGTGCCTTGGAGGCTGATTGTGAAGCCATCAGTCCCTTTTGTTCTCTCTGTTTGACCAGTATAAAGAAAGAGACCAGGCATGGAATGGCAGGACAAGATCCCTGCTAGCGGCCATGTGAGATGAAGCAATCTGCGTCTGTGTCTGCGTCAAACACAGGTCAATCAAATGCATTATGCAAAAGAGCTGAAAAGTGCGCTTATTAGCGCAGGCAAAATATAATGCATGCAAGGTATTATATTTTCCCTTACAATATACAGGAAGGAAAGCAGTACAGAGGAAGGAATCTGTCCCCTGTTGTTGTTCTTCATTCAAGTTAGGCACCCCATAAATCCCTTCACCCAACCAAGTTGTTACCCCTGATAAAACATAAAACCAAAGTCAAGGGACTGACATCTTGTGTCTGGATGCAAACGGAGAATGCATGTTGCCTGGATGTGCAGGAGCAGGTGAACCAGTTACCAACAGCCCCTGAGGGGTAGTGCTACATCTGTTTATTACTTTTTAACCTCTTGCCGTCCGCCCGCCGTTAAATGAGCGGCTTTCGTTCCGGGCGGACGTCATATGATGTCGCCCCTTTAAGCCGGGATTGCGCGCGATCAGGCGTGCGCATCCCGGCTCTGTCGGTGGCGGCGTGTCCCCAGGACACAGCTTGTCACCGATTGGGGTGAACAGCCATTGGGCACGGCTGTTTACCACGTGATCGGAAGTGACAAAATCACGGCTGATCACAAAGTGGTATTCCCCGATTTACACTGCGCATGCGTGCGATCGGGAGCGCGCTGCGCGTGTACGTGTGTGGCGGCCTGTTCCCAGGGAACAGTGCCTGCCACCCACAGTAAAGAACAGCCATTGGCCAGTGGCTGTTAGCATGTGATCGGCTGTGATCCATTCACAGCCAATCACAAATGTGTCACCCATCAGTGGCCACCACCTGTCACCTATCAGTGACCACCACCAAGCACCCGTCACCCATCAGAGACCACCACCAAGCACCCGTCACCCATCAGTGACCACCACCAAGCACCCATCAGTGACCACCACCTGTCACCCATCAGTGACCACCGCCAGACACCTGTCACCCATCAGTGACCACCACCAAGCACCCGTCACCCATCAGAGACCACCACCAAGCACCCATCAGTGACCACCACCTGTCACCCATCAGTGACCACCGCCAGACACCTGTCACCCATCAGTGACCACCACCAAGCACCCGTCACCCATCAGTGACCACCACCAAGCACCCATCAGTGACCACCACCTGTCACCCGTCAGTGATCACCGCCAGACACCTGTCACCAATCAGTGACCGCGTCTGTCACCCATCACTTGCCACCCGACGCACAGCCATGTCCAAACGCGTTTATACCAGTGAGGAGGCATTCCAGATTCTGTCCATGACCGATGAGAGCAACGGGGAGCTCTCATCAGAATCTGATACCCATTCTGACTCAGATTCTGCCTTTGAAATAATTGGCAGCAGCGGATCAGAAGATGAATTGGAGGAAGAATGGGTTCCTCCTCCTAAAAGGGCACGGCACTCTGGAAACCAGGCAGCTGCCAGGAACAAGGATCACATTGCCAGGCCAAGTACCAGCACTGCTGCTAGCAACCGTGATCACATTCCGAGGCCCAGTACCAGCACTGCCGCCAGCGATAGGCCCCGGGAACAAATGCCCAGTACAAGTGCTGCCACATCATGTCCCCCAAGAGCCAGGGCTGCTACACACCTCCCAGAAGGTCTTGCCAACCCAACATGGTTGCCTTCCAGCTCAGGAGCAGCAAGAATACCCCCTTTCCCCGCACAGCCAGGTGTGCAGGTCAATGTCAACAATTTCCAAGAAATTTATTTTTTTTCTCTATTTTTGCCTGACAATTTTCTTCAAATGATCGTGGACCAGACCAATTTATAAGCCCAGCAATTTATTGCAAACAACCCCCAATCCTCATATGCCCGTCCATTTGAATGGAAAGATGTCACATTGCCAGAATTCAAATTGTTTATGGGCCTCACCATAAACATGGGGATTACAAAAAAGAATGAACTAAATGCTTACTGGTCCACCCACCCCATCCACCACATGGCCATTTATTCTTCTGCAATGTCCAGGTCCCGATACAAAATGATAATGCAGTTCCTTCATTTCAGCAACAACACGCAGTGCCCTCCCCGTAATCATCCAAATTACGATAAATTAAATAAAATTCGCCCACTCATAAATTTTTTAACCAAGCAATTTTCAGAATTATATGTCCCCGAGCAAAATATTTGTGTTGATGAGTCCCTGGTACCCTTTTCAGGCCGGCTAGGAATAAAGCAGTATATTCCTAGCAAAAAAGCCAAATATGGCGTTAAATTATACAAACTTTGCGAGAGAGCCACGGGATATCTGTATGCATTCCGCATATATGAAGGAAGAGATTCCCAGCTCCAGCCCCCTGAGTGCCCGACCTACATGGGCACAGCTGGAAAAATTGTATGGGACCTGGCCTACCCACTGCTTAACAAAGTATACCATATATATCTGGACAACTTTTACACCAGTTTGCCCCTTTTCAAACACCTTTACATTGTTAAAGCCCCGGCCTGTGGAACAATAAGAAAGAATAGGAAGGGCTTCCCGCAATCTATAGTAAACAAGAAATTGCGAAAGAGGGAAAAAGCAACGTTGTGATGTAACGAAGTGCTGGCCTTGACGTGGAAGGACAACCAAAATGTTCACATGATGTCCACCATCCATGATGACACCACTGTCGAGATTGCGAGAAGAAGAGGCCCCATTCAAAAACCAACCTGCGTCCAGGATTATAATCTCTACATGGGGGGGTGGATTATAATGACCAAATGATTCAACCGTATTTGGCAATAAGGAGGTCCCGGTTTTGGTACAAAAAGATAGCCCTTTATTTAATTCATTTGGCCATGTATAATGCCTATATAATCTTCTGTAAATCCCCTTCCTAAAATGCATTGAAGAAACTGTCACATCCCTCATTTATCCAGAAGGCCCCCCCCCCCCCAGAAAACCTTTGCTCTGATGCGGTTAGCCGACTTCATGAGCGCCACTTCCCAGACCCGATCCCCCCATCTGAAGCAGGCTGAAGACACCAAAAAAGATGTAGAGTATGCAGCAAGAGAGGATTCCGCAAAGATACTAGCTTCCATTGTCCCCAGTGTCCCTCCAAACCTGGCCTTTGTATTGGTGATTGCTTCAGAGTGTACCACACTTCCATAAAATATTAGCCCATATATTCCCCAATTTTTATATGCTGACCATTTTCCTGCTTCCCCAAATAACCATGCCACTTCCTTCCACGTGAACTGACCCTGGCTTGTTTTTCGACTATGCTTCTGACTAATGTTTGGACTGCTTGCACGTGAACTGACCCTGGCTTGTTTTATCAACTACGCTTCTGCCTACTGTTTGGACTGCTTGCACGTGCACTGACCCTGGCCTGTTCTATCAACTAATCTTCTGCCTACCCTTTGGACTGCTTACATGTGAACTGACCCTGGCCTGTTATCGATTATGCTTTTGCCTACCACTTGGACTGATCTATTGCCCTGCTACAGTAGTACACAGGGGTCTCACATATGTGAGGG
>BLSH010328685.1:312528-335775 GCA_018402905.1 Glandirana rugosa
ATGGTGTACACACTCTGAAAATGTGTCGGGCCGGTGTGTTGCACATGCTATGTGTTGGAAATATCTTGTAAATGGACGACTTTGTGTAAAAAAAATGCGTTTTCATTTTTTTCCCACATTTTCCAAAAACTTCTGGAAAAAAATGACATGTTTCCAAAAGACTCATTATGCCTCATATATTATACGCTGGGGTGTTTGCTTTCCAAAATGGGGTAATTTTATGGGCAATTCCATTGTTCTGGTGCTCCAGGATCTTCAAAAGTGTAATAGGTGGTTGAGAAATGAGATGTGCAATTTATGCTCGTAGAACGTCTGAAGGTGCTAGTTCAATGTTGGGCCTCTGTGTGTGGCCGGGCTGTGTAAAAGTCTCACACATGTGGTATCGCCATACTCGGGAGTAGCAGCAGAATGTATTTTGGGGTGTCATTTTTGCTATGCACATGCTATGTGTTGGAAATATCTTGTAAATGGACGACTTTGTGTAAAAAAAATGCGTTTTCCTTTTTTTTCCACATATTCCAAAAACTTCTGGAAAAAAATGACATGTTTAAAAGACTCATTATGCATCATATATTATACGGTGGGGTGTTTGCTTTCCAAAATGGGGTCATTTTATGGGCAATTCCATTGTTCTGATGCTCCAGGATCTTCAAAAGTGTAATAGGTGGTTGAGTAATGAGATGTGCAATTTATGCTTGTAGAACGTCTGAAGGTTCTAGTTCAATGTTGGGCCTCTGTGTGTGGCCAGGCTGTGTAAAAGTCTCACACATGTGGTATCACCATACTCGGGAGTAGCAGCAGAATGTATTTCGGGGTGTCATTTTTGCTATGCACATGCTATGTGTTGGAAATATCTTGTAAATGGATGACTTTGTGTAAAAAAAATGCGTTTTCATTTTTTTCCACATTTTCCAAAAACTTCTGTAAAAAATGAACCGTTCAAAAGACTCATTATGCCTTATATATTATACATTGGGGTGTTTGCTTTCCAAAATGGGGTCATTTTGTGGGCAATTATTTTGTCCTGATGCTAGCGGGCCTTCAAAAGTGTGATAGGTCGTCATGACATTACATGTGTAATTTATGTCCCTAGAATACCTGATGGTGCTTCCTGCATGTTGAGCCTCTGTATGTGGCCAGGCTGTGAAAAAGTCTCAGACATGGGGTATCGCCATACTCAGGAGGAGTAGCAGAATGTGTTTTGGGGTGTAGTTGCAAGTATGCATATGCCATGTGAGAGAAATAACGTATTAATATGACAATTTTGTAAAAAAAAAAAAAAATGATCTTCATTTTACAAAGAATTGTGGGAAAAAAATTACAACTTCAAAGAACTCACCATGCAACTTACTAAATACCTTGGAATGTCTACTTTCCAAAAATGGGTAATTTGGGGGGTATTTGTACTTTCTTGACTTGTTAAGGTCTCAAGAAATGAGATAGGCCGTCAGTATATCAGGTGTGATCAGGTGTGATCAATTTTCAATGATTGCCACCATAGTTTTGTAGACTCTATAACTTTCACAAGGACCAAATAATATACACTTATTTGGGTTATTTTTTACCAAAGATAGGTAGCAGTATAAATTTTGGCCAAAATTTATGAAGAAAAATTACTAATTTGCTAAATTTTTTGACAGAAATAAAGAAAAAAGCATTTTTTCACAAAATTTTCAAACATTTTTTATTTATAGCACAAAAATTTAAAAACTCAGCGGTTATTAAATACCACCAAAAGAAAGCTCTATTTGTGTGAAAAAAAGGACACACATTTCATATGGGTACAGTGTTGCATGACTGAGTAATTGTCATTTAAACTGCGACAGCGCTGAAAGCTGAACAATGGCCTGGACAGGAAGGGGGTTTTCGTGCCCGGTACTGATGTGGTTAAACAAGAGTCATACAATACAAAATTCATAGTGCAACAGTAGATACATCGTGAAACTTATTCAGGAAAATAAGGAATGATGAGTACTTTACAAGTAAGTCAATAGCATAAGCCAATACACATTGTTACAGGTACAGAACACTTTTCACAATGCAGTGTTCAGTATGCAATATGTCAAGGTAATAAAGCATTTTTAAATATCTTAATCAACCTAAGATTCAATATTGACAAATATGGCTCAGGTAGTAGAGCATGACATATTATGTAAACTACAGAGAAAAAGGCAAAAAAAACCCCCAAAAAAAACAGGATATCACCAGCAAGAACATATAAACACAAAAAAAAAACACACATTAGGTTGAGATTATAGCTATGAAAGATCCAGTCAATGTGAACCAGGGGAATTGTCAGAGATAATAGGGAGCGTTTTTGAAAGACCATATGGTGAATTATTCCAATATATACCAGGAAGATTTCCAATGGAGTGGGATCTGTTGCCTAGCCACCGTTGGGATATGAGTAATCATTTCTTTCCATATTTAGGCATTCAAGGATAAGGATACATTAAACACTCATCGAAGGACTCAAAATAACTGTTGCCAGAATGGTTATATGAAGGAGTAATACCAGAATAAGTGAATTAGAATCCCTGTGGGTAGTCCACAGCACCACCAATATTGTGGAATATTACTATCAAAGGCCTGTAGGACCTCATGAGTGCTATACCAAAACATTAAAACCTTATAGTTAGTTTCCTTGTGCAACACACATGTGGATGATTTAGTGGTAACTGCCCAAATTTTATCCCAGTGTGCAGGGGGTATAGGACACAGCCTCCCACTTTTTCTTATAAGCATGTTGTACACTCAAGGTTTGGGTAGAGTTATGCAAAATCGTATAAATCAGGGAGATCAATTTGAATTGAGAGAGACCCTGGCTACAGACAACTTCAAAATCACTTCAAAACCAAAACAATTGTTTATACAGGAGATAATGTTTAAACTGCAAGTAGAAAACATGCGAGCAGGAATTTTCTTTTTGGAGCTCAAATCAGCAAAAATCCTAAATGTGCGGTAAGTTGGATTAAGAAAATACCTGAGCAGAAAAGGCCTTGCCTTGGCCCAGGGGAGCATCTGTAAGGGAAATAGGATATCTGGGATTTCTGTGTTATAGCGAACATTTGCTAGACAAGACGCAGGAGCTTTTAAAGAGTAAATCTTATTGCGTTTTTGTCAGTCTTGTGTAAAAGTCATAGGTGCTAAGAATTGGTGTTTCAAAGAGGTGGTACATTTAGCAGTATCCACCCAGAGAAAAGAGTTTAAAAGGACAGGGGTCAGACATCCTTGTTCTATTTCTATCCAAGAGTTAGGGGTCACCTGGATGAACCAGGAAGCTAACTGATGGAGGTGAGCCGCATAATAGTATATAAGTAGATCAGGAGCATGCAATCCTCCATTTGTCCTTAAAGTGTATAGGATGGTATAGCAGCTTCAGAAGAATAGCCATCTTAAGCTCCTCTACGGCCTAGTAGGGAGAAATTGAAGTATCCCACTGTCTTAACAATATATAGTTCCATAAATAAAAAAGGATAATAATCCCTGTATAGTTCAGAATATGTGGGGGTTATATTGATCCCTAAATATTGAAAGAATGGTTACACCAACAATAGGGATAGTGGGACTGAAGGCTGCAGAGCTATGGAGCAGGGATATGGATGGGAAGGGCTTCAGTCTTAGAGCATTAATGCCTAGGACCTTATATAATGCTGGTAGAGAGGTGTGAGGCTAGTGATCATATAGTTACATAGTAGGTAAGGCTGAAAAAAGACACTAGTCCATCCAGTTCAGCCTATGTAGGTGTATGTGTGTCACTGTCTATGATTTTTTACATCCAAATCAGGTGAACGGTGTAGGAATTACAACAGTTTGTATATGTGCCTCCCACTTTTTAAGGGACCAAAAGTAATGGGACAGATTTAACAATCATAAATCAAACTTTCACTTTTTAATACTTGGTTGCAAATCCTTTGCAGTCAATTACAGCCTGAAGTCTGGAATGCATAGACATCACCAGGCGCTGGGTTTCATCCCTGGTGATGCTTTGCCAGGCCTCTACTGCAACTGTCTTCTGTTCCTGCTTGTTCTTGGGACATTTTCCCTTCAGTTTTGTCTTCAGCAAGTGAAATGCATGCTCAATCGGATTCAGGTCAGGTGATTGACTTGGCCATTGCATAACATTCCACTTCTTTCCCTTAAAAAAACTCTTTGGTTGCTTTCGCAGTATGCTTCGGGTCATTGTCCATCTGCACTGTGAAGCGTTGTCCAATGAGTTCTGAAGCATTTGGCTGAATATGAGCAGATATTGCCCGAAACACTTCAGAATTCATCCTGCTGCTTTTGTCAGCAGTCACATCATCAATAAATACAAGAGAACCAGTTCCATTGGCAGCCATACATGCCCACGCCATGACACTACCACCACCAAGCTTCACTGATGAGGTGGTATGCTTTGGATCATGAGCAGTTCCTTTCCTTCTCCATACTCTTCTCTTCCCATCACTCTGGTACAAGTTGATCTTGGTCTCATCTGTCCATAGGATGTTGTTCCAGAACTGTGAAGGCTTTTTAAGATGTTGTTTGGCAAACTCTAATCTGGCCTTCCTGTTTTTGAGGCTCACCAGTGGTTTACATCTTGTGGTGAACCCTCTGTAATCACTCTAGTGAAGTCTTCTCTTGATTGTTGACTTTGACACACATACACCTACCTCCTGGAGAGTGTTCTTGATCTGGCCAACTGTTGTGAAGGGTGTTTTCTTCACCAGGGAAAGAATTCTTCGGTCAACCACCACAGTTGTTTTCCGTGGTCTTCCGGGTCTTTTGGTGTTGCTGAGCTCACAGGTGCATTCTGTCTTTTTAAGGATGTTCCAAACTGTTGATTTGGCCACACCTAATGTTTTTGCTATCTCTCTGATGGGTTTGTTTTGTTTTTTCAGCCTAACGATGGCTTGCTTCACTGATAGTGACAGCTCTTTGGATCTCATATTGAGAGTTGACAGCAACAGATTCCAAATGCAAATAGCACACTTGAAATTAACTCTGGACCTTTTATCTGCTCCTTGTAAATGGAATAATGAGGGAATAACACACACCTGGCCATGACAGCTGAGCAGCCAATTGTTCCATTACTTTTGGTCTCTTAAAAAGTGGGAGGCATATATACAAACTGTTGTAATTCCTACACCGTTCACCTGATTTGGATGTAAATACCCTCAAATTAAAGCTGAAAGTCTGCAGTTAAAGCACATCGTGTTTGTTTCCTTTCAAAACCATTGTGTTGGTGTATAGAGGCAAAAAGATTAGAATTGTGTCAATGTCCCAATATTTATGGACCTGACTGTATATGGCATGAAAATATAGAGATAGTACAGTAAATGTAACCGGAATCTCGTTCATGAGGGCAAGAGAGAGTTAATAAGCAAATAGAGAGAGACAGAGAGAGAAAGAGGGGGGGAAAAAGGGGGGAAGGGAGAGGATAAGACAAAGCTGAGGGAAGGAGGAGAAGAGGAAAAAAGGGCAGCAAGAGCTACACATGGGAGGGCACAGGAGAGGCATCAGAGGATGTATCTGCTACATCATTAATCATTAAGACAGATCATTTATAGTCTCTATATCTAATGGAGATCCCATGGATTTTTGCTTTGGACCTGATGGCCTCAGCCAAATGTTCTAGAAATAAGACAAATATCCAAGGGGATAATCTGCATCCCTGTCTGGTACCAATGTACATGACCTGTGACATTTTATGAAAAGAAAAGGGCATAGTATGAGTCAGTTTAACCTAAGCTGTTGGGAAGAATACAGAGCTTGTAGTACTTTATATTATGGCCTTTCAAACCCCACTGTCATAATACTGCAAACATATAGGGCCAACTGAACCTGTCAAAAGCTTTCTGTGCATCTAAGCTTAATACCAATGTGTGTGTAGCCTGTTTGTTCATAATGTCTATCACATCAATAGTCTGTCTAGTATTATCACCTGACTGTTGGGCTAACACAAAACCTACCTACCTAAGCTATCGGGTCTTTCCCAGGTTTAGATATGACAGTAAGATAGGAGTGTAAAAATTGGGAGTACAGGGCCTCTCCTTTAAGTAGAGAACTAAAATGGTCAATCATATGAGAGGCTAGGATAGAAGAAAACAATTTATAATAAGAGTAAGGAAGGCCATCTGAGACAAGAGATTTATATAGGGGGAGATGTTTAAGAACTTCAGTTAGCTCTTCTGTGGTGGCAGCAACATTAAGGGATTTCAAATCACCAGGGGTACATTTGCGCAACTTAAGGAAGGAAGTAAACGCTTCAAAATTGGTAATTTGGAAAGGGTAATGCATTTTCTCCAAATAAAACATTGGTGTTTGTTTTCAACCTCCCGACTGAGGAAGTTCTAGCTTGGGCCTCCCCATATATAGAAAAAGACAGCACCACTCTGCATAATTTTGAGACTTTTGAAACCGCAATGAACCAGGTTTTTGACAGTCCCGACCGCTGGGTTACCGCTGAAAAAAGTTTCTTAATTTGAAGCAAGGTAGGCGCTCTGTTGCTGAATACAAAGCTGAGGTCAGACTTTGGATTGCAGATACCACCTGGAACCCAGGAGTGCAAAAGGGTCAGTTCCACAAAGGGCTCTCTGAACAGGCAAAAGATAATGTCACCAAAGTTGAGACTGCTAATGATCTCAAGGCTTTCATCCAATTATGTATCTGAATAGATCGGAGACTTACAGAAAGGAGGAAGGAGAGACCTAGAATGGCTGCAAGTAATGGTTGCATGCATTTATCTGCTATTCAGTTTGTTCAGAGGGATGCAAAAGTTATTCCAGAATCTCCAGAACCCATGCAGGTTGATGCTATTGGGAGATCCATTTCCACCCAAGAGGAAGAGAGAAGAGGCTCTGAGAACTTGTGTGCATATTGTGGGGACACTGGGTATTACGCAGTTAATTTTCCCAACAAAGTTAAAAGAACAATTCCTGCAACTGATGTTATAGTTCCTGAACAAATAAACTCCATTACCCAGTCTCCCCATTAATTTATGAAGAAAATAAAGTTAATTATTTACTGTCCCATTTTGTCATCCCTATCAAACTTATCACTAAGGGCCTTGAAATTTCTGCAGCATTGAGAACACCCTTAAAGCAGGTGGAACATGTAACCTGTTCCCAAAGGTGAACTTATCCTTTAAGGAAGCATCGCCTTTACAACAAACTGGTGAAATGTGAGTTTGAACGAACCAAGATCCAGTTCTCTGGGTATATTATTTCTCCAGAAGGAGTAAGCACGGATCCAAAGAAGATCAAAGCAGTAGTAGATTGACCAGCCCCTAGAAACATTAAAAAAATACAACAATTTGTTGGGTTTGCAAACTTCTACAGAACATGTTTCAGAAACTTCTCTAAGGTGATAGCAGTAATTACATAGCAGACAAAGAAAGGGGTGCCCTTTGTGTGGTCACCTGAGGCACAGACTGCTTTTAGTAAGCTAAATACTCTTTTCACTTCTGCACCAGTATTGGTATTGTTTATTGTGGAAAAAGATGCTTTAGACTCTGCCATGGGAGCTATTCTTTCTCAGCCAGCAAAGTGGAGAAAAGATGCACCTTCATCCTTGTGCTTACTTCACTCATTTAATGTCTTTAGCCAATAGGAATTATGACATTGGGAATAAAGAGTTGCTTGCAATTAAGGAAGCCTTTTCTGAATGGAGACATTTGCTGAAAGGGGCTAATTATCTTGTAACTGTTTTCACTGATTATACGAATTTGGAATTCATTTGTTCTGCCAAGGGATTATCTTCTAGACAAGCACATTGGTCTCTATTCTTCTCCAGGTTCAATTTTATAACCTTGTACTGACCTGGATCAAAGAATGGTAAGGCCAGTGCCCTATGAAGGATGTTGTCTCAGTGAGCCTCTTCAGGTTTGTGATGTTGAATGTACGATCCTGCCTCAAAAGAACTTCTTAGTGGCCACAAGTTGCAAGACATGCTTGAGTCTCCTCAAAGATGGGTATGAGAATGACCCACTCCTCAATCATCATCCTAGGGACATTAACCTTGAATACAAGAATGGCTTTTGGACTCAAGCACATTGTCTCTATATACCTGAATCTACTTGGGTTGAAGCCCTCAGGTTAGTTCATGACTCTAAACTTGCAGGGTATTTTGGGATTTCTAAGACAGAACAACATTTGTCCCATTCCTTTTGGTATCCTAGTTACAAAAAAGATGTCAAAAGTTATGTAGCCTTGTGCCTGATCTGTGCATGCAACTAGACACCCTAAGATTCTCCGTGGCTTGACGCGAGCAGCTGGAGGACGTGCTTTGGAGGAGCTACGATCTCCCCTCAAGGAATCCAGAGGAATCCAAGCTCTACAGTGCGGGAACAGAGGTAAAAATACCTCAGCTGGTTAGCACTCTGTCCCAGCTACAGACTGAGCTAATTTTCGTGCCGATAATCCCACTTTACTCGGTGGCGGTGTAGGCCGCAACTGCATCACCGGACTAAATTTCCAGATAGCCGTATCCTGGATCCATGTCACACGCGACACTGCAATTCAGGGGCCTGCACGGACACCGCACGGCCTCACATTAACTTAAAGACATTGGCATTCTCCCGGATCCCCCTTATATTCATCACAAGGGATAGGAGACTTGTAGTGATGCCCTGAGCTATCAGTACAGGCCCCAAGCGTCACCATGGCCTAAGACTGAACGACCAGGCCTGATTTTGATTTTGATTTCAACATCTAAGTCACCATTTTTCCCTGTAAAGGCCACATATCACCTTGCACTAAGAACTTAAGTGACAGCGAGCAGCCAATCTAAACAGATTGTGCGGTCAGCCTGATTTCTTCTTCCACAGGTAGAAACCCCATATATAAGAGCCTTAATGAAATAATCAGCTTGGCATATCCAACTAAACAGACCCAGGCATAACACCTAACTATCATAGGACATTACACCTCACTAGCTTACTTCTAAACAATATGCACTCTTAAAAGACTCTCTGTTACAGCGGACCGGAGGCTAGAAGGCAAGAAAAGGCCCTCTACCACTTAAAACCTCACTAAACTATGGACAAACATTCTAACATAGAAAAACCAGGCCTTTCTCTTCGTTCCTCCTCTTCACTTAGCAATAAACAAATCCCGTCTTACTTCCAGAAATACTCCTACAAAGGTAAAGGAGGAGAAGATAAGATGGCACCGTCTAAGAAAAATATAAGAGAGATGGAAGAAGATGATGATAATATCTCTCTAACAGCTTCAGAAGATCTGGTAAGGCACAACGCACATAATACACCACTAACATATGCTGATATAACAGAAATCGCAGCAGACATTAAAAATTCCTTCTCTATGGCGATAACTGATTTAAAAACAGACATCTCACTGAACAAATGGCCTCTGATGAACGGGCAGGCAAGTGAAGAGATAAAGCCATATCTAGACTAGACAATGTCACTAACACCCATTCGCAACACTTAATTATGATGAACAGACAACTTGAGGATTTAGACAACCGGGGGAGAAGGAACACCATTAGACTTAGGGGGGTCCCTGAAACCATCTCTGCCAAACAGATCAAACTGGCACTGTGTTCGATTTTTAACAACCTTATCGACAGACCAGCCGAATCCCCAATTGAATTTGACCGCGCTCATAGAGCACTTAAACTAAGAGCTTCAGAAGACGTACCACCTAGAGACATTATGTGCTCCCTAATGAGCTTTACTCTAAAAGAAGAAATCCTCCACAGAGCTAGACAAAATTACGCTATTATGTTTAATGAAAGATAAATTTTTCTCCATCAAGATTTATCTCCTATCACACTGAAAAACAGGAGAGCGCTCAAATCCCTGCTTGAAGCATTGAAAGAAAAAAAACATTGTTTACAGATGGAAATTTCCATTTTAACTACAGGCAACATTCCATGGTAAACAATTTCTTCTCCGTTCCCCAGAGGAGCTGACCTCATTCTGCAAGAACCTACAATTGGATCTTATAGATCTCCCAGATTGGTACGATGGATTTCTACTGCCTCCGCCAGTCAACCATGATCCTTCTTCCCCTGGATCTTCTCCATACAGCTCACCCCTTGCAAAAGGCAAGCACAGCAGGAAAGCGAATCATAGTGGAAGATACTCTCCGGCAGCCAAAACTCCTAGATCCAAGGCGCATCGTTAAAACACCCTTTGTTTACCCTCTCCTGGTTTTATTACAGTAACTATTCTTCTTTACACCTTTATGAAGTTTAACATGTTCACACAAGGCTTCACTTGATCTATATCTTTCTAATTACCAGGTGGCATTATACCACTCGTCGCATCACCCAGAAACTGAGACTGTACAGTTTTGCCATCTATAATGTTGGGTGAAGACAATCTCTAATGCCTGGATTCATATTGTTGATTCATAGTTTTTTATGTTTATATCTAACACTTTTTCTAAAACAGGAAATACAAGGCGTTCACCCTTCAGACCTTTAACCTTTAATGAAAGCTCCAGACAACGGAACTGCCCCTTAGAATGGTCAACAGAAACCCAAGGGACATCAGTGACACTCGTTATATAGCTAGTATGGTAACATCTTCATTATTTCTACACAAACTGATTACCTTCCAAGACAACCTCACCTCCACTACCACTCCCTCCATAATGAGGAGTGAAATGACTCCAAACATCCTCAAGTTAGGCACAATACCGAGATTGTTCGTTAAGGACTGAGTTATCATATAATGAAACAATAACGTCTCGTAATTGGAGAGACTGTTGTGAACTCATAGGGAGATAATTCACATGCAGTTCAGTTTGGTTAATATTCCAGAGTCCAAGAGAAGATCTTAAAATGTCATAAACACATTTCAAGTGACACTAGTTTGGTTTAGTTAAGGTTCCACAAACTAAATAGCTTTGTTCTATTTCAGAAAATGCTTTTACTTTTTTCATACAGCTTAGACACTTAGTATGTGAAGTTTGGACTATCAGAATATTTGAAAATCACATCTCTACAATTAGTGCCTTCTTTGGTTTTGTTTGATTTTGTCAGGTCTGCAAATCTTTAGATATCTGAAATAATATCTTTCACACCACATTAACTCATTGTAGATGTGCCACAAAACCTCTTTTAAATATTAATGAGTTGGAACACATATAGCCCATAGCCAATTAAAGAAAGGACCTTATAGATATGTACTAAATACTTAGACTTTTTAATGCCTTAAACCTCCGGTTTGCAAACTTCATCATCCTGTTATACTTTAAACACACACTTATAGCTAAACATCCGTACTTCTCGCCACCCACTTACCCCTCCAAAACAATTATTTGTATCATAAATAAGAGGTGTAAATACACATACATACTTAGATATACAAATTAATTTGACACAACTACCACCTTTGAGCTCTAGGAGGGGCTCAAAAGAGTTTAACAAGGTGAAGTTCTCACCCTTTGTGATCCTAAGTTCTATCATTTTCCTCTTCTCTTTCACTTTCCTTCCTTTCAATCTCCTCTCCCACAACCTTTTCTTAGTAAGAGAGACAACAACCATGTCTTATTCAACATTTGAAAGATCTCCAGACATAATTTCACATAATTTAAACGGTTTAAATATACCAGAAAACAGATCCAAATTGCTTAGAGAACTCAAAAAGTCAAACCCCCATATAGTGTTTCTTCAGGAAACCCACGTTAAGGGACTTAACATCCCCAATATAACTAATAACCAATTCACGAAAGCATATCACGCTACAAACCCCCATGCCAAAACAAAAGGGGCTTCAATCCTATTAAACAAAAATTCCCCATTCACTCCCACACAACAACTGACAGACCCAGAAGGGCGATACCTGTTTCCAAGGGGCACATGGGCAGGTGACCCCGTCACCCTAGCCAATGTTTACCTTCCCAATAGTTAACATATTAACTTCTGCAACAAAATTATTAACAAATTAAAATGGTTCGCGAAAGGATGCATCATCCTGAGAGGAGATTTCAACTTGCCCATGGACCCAAAACAAGATACTTCAAATGGCCATACACTTGTCTCCTACAAAATTTTAAAAAGAATTAAAATACTACTCCAGTCGTTATCACTAATAGATACCTGGAGGCTAACACACCCCTCAGAAAAAGATTTTACTTTTGTATTCAAACCCACATAAACATTATTCAAGAATAGACATGACTTTCATTTCACGAAAAGATTTAAGACTCATCGCAAAAGCACAAATAGGAATAATTTCTATATCCGATCATGCCCCCACTTCTCTGTTGCTTAAAAATAGAACTGAACAAAAATCAAACTTTGACTGGAAATTGAACGCATCCTTGCTTACAGATATTGAAATTCAGACAGACATTCAGAATAAACTCCCCGAGCCCCCCACCAGCCTCCCATTGCATCTTCAGCCACACATCTCAATCCATCCCGACCACACCTTATCAAACTTTTGGGGGCACTGTCTACCCTCATATGTTAGTCTATACAAAGGGAGGGCCGAGTTGACCGACTTCTTCCAGTTGGCACAAGTAGGAGGGCTCTGAGAGCGCCACTTCATCAGGATTTCTCTCCTGGCATAAAAAAGAGAGAACCATATGCAAAGTGTAGTATAGCGATCCGCCTGTAAGTCCTCTAGATGGTTCAAGAGGAGAATCAGCGGGTCCCTCAGCACTGGGACCCCACTCACAGCACCAAGGGTCTCCGCCACTCCCTCCCAGTAAGGCTGCAGATCAGGGCACAGCCACACCATATGCCAAAAAGTACCCCTATCTGCCAGACATCTCATACACTCGGGAGGAACCTGAGGGTAAATACTGGCCATCCTATGGGGAGTGTAATAGGCCCTGTGAAGGAACTTTAGCTGTATGAATCTATCTTTTGTCGCTATCATGGTAGGTATAAAGGAAAGTACGCACTCTTCCCACTGTTCCTCTGTCATATTCGGTATGTCCACTTGTCAAAAGTCCTAGTCGGCTTGGTGTCGTATGCCACCGATAAATGAAGGTATAGAGAGGACAACAGTCTGTCCATAACTCCAGATATCAGCAGGCATTCTATTGAGTCAGATTCTAGTACTATGGGCTCTGGGAACTGTGCCTTCATGGCATGATAGAGCTACATATACCGGAAGTGGAACTTTCTAGTAACAGAATAACGATCAATGAGTTCCTCAAACTTCATTATCTTGCCGTCCTTTACTATGTGTTTCAACGTGGTTACCCCCACGTTTGCCCACAGTGCAGGGTCCTGTATTGACCACAAATGGGGGAGTCTAGGGTTCCCCTACAACCTCCCAGTTTTAGGTAAAGTGTTCTAAACAGTTTCCAGATGTTTGCAGAACAGGTATATGGTTCCTCCCGGTTTTAGGTAAAGTGTTCTAAACAGTGTCCAGATGTTTGCAGAACAGGTATATGGTTCCTCCCGGTTTTAGGCAAAGTGTTCTAAACAGTTTCCAGATGTTTGCAGAACAGGTATATGGTTCCTCCCGGTTTTAGGTAAAGTGTTCTAAACAGTGTCAAGATGTTTGCAGAACAGGTATATGGTTCCTCCCGGTTTTAGGTAAAGTGTTCTAAACCGTGTCCAGATGTTTGCAGAACAGGTATATGGTTCCTCCTGGTTTTAGGTAAAGTGTTCTAAACAGTGTCCAGATGTTTGCAGAACAGGTATATGGTTCCTCCCGGTTTTAGTTAAAGTGTTACACACAGTTTCCAGATGCTTGCAGAACAGTGATATGGGTTCTCCCTGCTTATTTATACTTTTTTGACACAGTTTGAAGATGATTTTAGAACAGTGATATGGCTTCTACCGTTAATTAATACTTTTCATACACAGTTTGAAGATGGTCCAAATCCACCTCCATTTTTGACATTTTTTTAAAAATGCATTTAGTTATTTCCCTGTCCCAATTTCTTTGTATGGCACTTGTCCCACCCTTACCCCCATTTTCCATCCTTTTGCAGACCTCTAGGACCTTCCAGGACTTTTTTACAGCAATTTTCTGAACTTTTATTAAAATTACCAGAACCCTGGACCCGAACCCGGACTTTTTTTGAAAAGTCCAGGTTCGGGTCAGGGTCCCGGACACCCCAAAGTTCGTCACGGACCCGAACTTTACAGTCCGGGTTCGCTCAACTCTAATAGTCTTACTTTCTAGAAAATTTCAATACCTATATTTAATAGTTATTTATTATTATTTCAAATATTCTTTTTTATTTCCGAAATTCGGAAATAAGGAAGAACATTTGAAATAATAAGTTATTAATTTATAATTTTTATTTATTATAAATTATAATAAGCTATTATTATTTCAAATGTTTTTCCTTATTTCTGACCTTTGCAGTGTGTGACTGTATATATGCATACTGTATGTATGTGTGTGTGCATACTGGGTGTGTATATACTGTGCTTATATTGTATGTAAACACACAGTTTACATACAATATACATACAATATACACCCAGTATATACACACCCAGTATGCACACACACATACATACAGTATGCATATATACAGTCACACACTGCAAAGGTCAGAAATAAGGAAAAACATTTGAAATAATAATATCTTATTATAATTTATAATAAGTAAAAATTATAAATGAATAACTTATTATTTCAAATGTTCTTCCTTATTTCCGAATTTCGGAAATAAAAAAGAATATTTGAAATAATAATAAATAACTATTAAATATAGGTATTGACATTTTCTTGAAAGTATGACTATTAGTGCTAAATTTCATATTAAGTTCATTAACAGCCAAACTTTCAAGGAAATTCCAATACCTAAAATTTAATAGTTATTAGTTAGTTATTATTTCAAATATTCTTAGTTTTTTCCAATTTTCGGATTTCCAAATTTCCGAATTTTGGATTTTTGTCTGTTCCAATTGCCGAATTACCGCGAATTTCCGAATTCCCAAATTCGGAATCCGTCCGAATTGCCGAATTTTGCAAAATTCGGTAAAAACGAAATTCAGAACAAAACAAATTACACAAGCCTAGAAATTAGGAAGTGCCATCCCACCTCCAGACAGGGGGAGGTACAGTGTACGTTTTTCCACCCTTGGGGGTCTCCCCGCCCAAATGAATGATACTACCTGTCCATCAAGTCTGGTGAAGAATTGTCTCTGTATGTGAACGTGTACATTGCGGAAGAAGTATAAAAATTTAGGTAAATAGACCATTTTTAGCAAGTTCACTCTACCCACTGGGGTTAAGGGCAATGTCTTCCATACCATACACCTATTCGTGAACTGATTCACTATCGGATCTATATTCCGCGCTCTATAGTACTCCAGCCGCCCCCCAACTCTGATCCCAAGGTAGGTGAAAGCCGTGACCCAGCGTAGGGGTGTATTGGTGTCTATCTGTGGGACATCCGGGTGCAGAGAAAAAAGCACCGATTTGTCCCAGTTTATCTTTATCCCTGAGAATCTTCCGAACCCGTCGAATTGCGCAAGCGCATTCCGTAGTGATGAGGTAGCATCGGCCAGATACAGCAGCGTGTCGTCGGCATAAAGGGACAACTTTTCTTCTACAGGACCTACTCTAATGCCTCGCACCGTTGGATCGGCGCATATTCAGATGGCAAGGGGTTCCAGGGCCAATGCAAACAACCCCGGAGATAAAGGCCAGCCCTGACGGGTCCCCCTACCCAGGTGGAAGGCATCAGACAGATTGCCATTGGTGCAAATATTGGCCCTTGGGGCGTTATACATCATTTTTATCCACCTCAAGAAATTGGGCCCGAACCCGAATCTGGCTAGGACTTTCAGTAGATAGCCCCACTCCACAGAGTCGAAGGCCTTCTCTGCATCGAGTGAGGCCACCACTCCCGCTCCCTCAGGGCCCGCCAATGCAATGTGTGTGTGCAGACGTCTAATGTTAATGTCCGTACCCCTCCTTGGCATATAGCCAGTTTGGTCTGGATGGACAAGTGCCATAATTACAGTATTCAGCCTCCCAGCAAGCACCTTAGCCAGAATCTTGGCGTCCACATTAAGTAAAGAAATAGGTCTGTATGATGCGCACCTATTCAAGTCCTTTCTGGGTTTGGGGATCACCACTATTACTGCGTCACCCATAGAGTCAGGCAGTCCCCCCCTCTCATAAAATAAACAGTGCACAATAACTAAGTGGCTGTGCATAGCCACCACCCAACAGTGCAAACAGCGCTTTATAAGTCCCAAATAAATTCCACACAGAATAAGAAAAGTGGGCACAGTCCACGGAGGTAGCCAGAAATCTTGATAAAGAGATGGTCAGTGTGAAGACAGAGTCCAATCACCCGGGAAAAAAAGCTGTAACACCCGGTGTACCATGCAGGTCCACAATCTGCTTACCAGAAAGTGAGAATAATAGAGACCCGTAATATGCTGGTATGCTGTATTGTGTCTCGATCTCTGAATCTTCTGACTATCTCTGCCTCTTGTCAAACAACTCCATCCATGTTACACGAACATATTAGAGGAGAGAGGACACATACCATAGCGTAATCCCGTAAAAGACTGTTTATTAATACCCGCCTTAAAAACACACTTACAAACGTAAAATGTAAACTCGTAATTTCATCTGTAAACAAACTCTGTATGTACGTCTCACCACTCCAAGTCTAGATCCAGCATGTATATCTTTTTGCTGCTTTCTCTTAGCGTCCTGGAGCGCTCAACGTCACATCCGGTCGTGGGGTCACGCCCTGACGCGTTTCGTCATCACGACGCCCTCCGTAGAAGTCGTGATGACGAAACGCGTCAGGGCGTGACCCCACGACCGGATGTGACGTTGAGCGCTCCAGGACGCTAAGAGAAAGCAGCAAAAAGATATACATGCTGGATCTAGACTTGGAGTGGTGAGACGTACATACAGAGTTTGTTTACAGATGAAATTACGAGTTTACATTTTACGTTTGTAAGTGTGTTTTTAAGGCGGGTATTAATAAACAGTCTTTTACGGGATTACGCTATGGTATGTGTCCTCTCTCCTCTAATATGTTCGTGTAACATGGATGGAGTTGTTTGACAAGAGGCAGAGATAGTCAGAAGATTCAGAGATCGAGACACAATACAGCATACCAGCATATTAAGGGTCTCTATTATTCTCACTTTCTGGTAAGCAGATTGTGGACCTGCATGGTACACCGGGTGTTACAGCTTTTTTTCCCGGGTGATTGGACTCTGTCTTCACACTGACCATCTCTTTATCAAGATTTCTGGCTACCTCCGTGGACTGTGCCCACTTTTCTTATTCTGTGTGGAATTTATTTGGGACTTATAAAGCGCTGTTTGCACTGTTGGGTGGTGGCTATGCACAGCCACTTAGTTATTGTGCACTGTTTATTTTATGATATTTGCAATTTTTTAAAGGCAGCTTTTTAGGTCCTGTCCTCATCTGGATCCGTTCCCTGTAGAGACCCAGGACTCCATAATTGCGCTGATTAGTGTGTCTTGAGAAGGCAATATTGGTGACATCACTATTCAATCTAAAGTCCCCCCCTCTCAGCCGAATCCAATAGCGTTCTATGTAGCCTGGGGGCCAGCACGTCCGCATACTGCTTGTAAAATTCCACCGGGATGCCATTGACTCCCGGTGTCTTACCAGGCTGTAGCAATTTCACTGCCCTCAAAATTTCTTCCACTGTAATTGGAGCATCCAGTTTAGAACGGTAGGTGTCAGTGAGCACGGGAAAGTCTATGTCATCTAGATAACGTGACAGTTCCATCTGGCTATAGTCGGCCCTGCTTGTGTAGAGTTCTTGATAATAGGAAGCAAACTGCTCATTAATTGCCCTGGGGGACGTGAGAAGGATACCTGACTGTCCAAGGATGTGTGGAATACTGAACCCCTCCGATTGTCCCCTGGACAACCATGCCAGCAACTTCCCTGTTTTCCCCCCTGCTCAAAGACACGCTGTGCTTGATATAGTAGTTTTTTCTGAGTCATTGACGTCCGGACCCTGAGAATTTCTTTGGTGAGTGTTTGGAGTTTACCATAGTGGCGGGGGTCACCCGTCCTAACATATTGCACCTCCCAGGCTTCTGCTTCCTTTTCAAGCCCAGCCAACTCAGCCCCTCGTTCTCTACGGACACTCGCTATGATGGATTGATATTGCCCCCTAGTAAAGGCCTTAAATGCATCCCAAGTGAAGTTTGACTCAGTAGTCCCAGGGTTAACCATCCAATATTCATTCAATGCATTACAGTATTTAGGTTCCACCAAAGAGTCAGTAATCCAATATCTCGAGAGGCTCCACAAGCTACCTTCTGAGGCACTAGATATGTCAAGGCTCAGGAGCAGGGGAGCATGATCCGAGATACCCCTCGGCAAAATTTGTACCTTCAAGACCCTAGGCAGCACAGCATTCCCCGCGTACACCAGATCAATGCGTGAGAATGTCTTGTGCGTGGCAGAGTGGCACGTGTAGGCCCTAGATCCAGGATGCTTCCATCTCCATACGTCCCCCAGCCCATAGCACTCCGCCCAGGCCACCAGTCCTGGGCAGGAGGTGCTGCCCGACCCCTGCCTATCAAGGCTGGGGTCAGGAACCATGTTAAAGTCACCCATAAGGATAACATTTTCAGAGGCAAACTCTGCCATCCTGGCCGTGACCCGGTTAAGGAGTGCCAACGAGGCTGGGGGAGGCAGATACACATTTACAATTATCCACTGTTGACAGTGGATCTTTGCCAGTAGGATAACGAATCTGCCGTCTGGGTCAAGGATCAGGTCAATCAACTTAAAAGGGAGGGACTTGAGGACAAGAACACTAACTCCTCTAGCAAAACTTGAGTATGTGGCATGATGGTGACCTATCCATGGATTTTTCAAGGTCATTGTTTTACTGCCTACTAGGTGGGTCTCCTGCAGAAGGCAAACATGGGGAGTATATTTCTTGATAAATTGGAACACCAGGGACCTCTTAACCAGAGAGTTCAGACCCCTGGTGTTCCAGGAGACAATGTTAAGCGACGCCATGAGTGTCATATTCATAGCAAGGAAAGGGAGGGTACCCCCCAAGTAGGGAGCCACCTGCACCACTCCCTTGACCCAGACAGCAGCCTCCATCCAACCGCATGACATCATGACATTGAGAGACCTAATGCATTGTAGTATATTCCGACAATAAAAACCTGTATTAGCAAACAATATATAAAACAAAACAATCAAACTGCCCAAACGGGGCCTAAGACGAAGGTTCATTTTATCTCCTGGAAAGGTCCATTGCAACAGGATTAAACGTAGTACTCCTGCAGGTGTTAGAGAGACTTACTCAGCCAAGTCCGCAGCGTGATTCAATCTGGGGACATGTAAGTTCTCCTGAGCTAGTCAGTGGCACAAGCTTAGGTTTCCATCTGGCACAACAGGTGCAACATAGGCAGTCACAAAGTTCCCCAATTTAAAATCTGCTCCATGCCCGCTATCCCTCCATCAACAGTTATCAAGGCATAGGCAGGCTAAGTCAGGTAAAACAAAAAAAGAAAAAACTACTCACACACCGCCTTCCGTCAACGATGCGGCGGCAACGACTCCAGCCAGGTCGCTGCCTCCCTTGGTGTGGTAAAGAATCGAGTGGATTCACCATCTTGTACCCTCAAGCGAGCTGGGTAGAGGATGCTGTAGCGGATATTACGTTCCCTTAAGGCCACCTTTACCTGATCAAACGATCGCCTTTGTTTTTGAGTCTCCACCGAGTAGTCTGGAACTATAAACAGTTTAGTATTCTGGAAGCGGAGTTCCCCTTGCTGTCTGGAGGCCCGGATAATCTCATCTCTATCCCTGAAGTTAAGCATCCGGAGGATTAGAGTACGGGGGGAGCTCCAGTGTGCCCAGGCTTAGGCGGCACTCGATGGGCCCTCTCCACAACATAATGCGGGGAGAAGCGTGCCCCTGGCAGGAGGTCCCGAAGGAGGCCTTCTACAAATGTTGGAGGGTGCGCACCCTCCGTTCCCTCCGGGAGGCCCACTATGCGGAGGTTATTCCTCCTGTTCTTATTCTCGGTGTCGTCCATTTTATACTCCACCGCCCTCATTTTTGTTTGCAGCATGTGGATGGCTGCCGAGTGTTCGCCGAGTGTGTCCTCCGCACGGCCCACTCTATCCTCTGTCTCCCCAACTCTTGAGCGCAGCTTGTCTATATCCTGCCTAATGAGACCAACGTCTAGCTGCACAGCCTCAATTTTAGCCATGAGGGTGGTCTGGCAGGTAGCTATTGGCGCCATCACGTCAGCCAGTTCCGGCGGGGTAGAATCAGTCGATCCACCTTGCTCTGTCTGAGACGCCATGTTCCTCTTGAAGGGCACGGCGCGAGGTCCAGGTGACAGGCCTGCAAGGCCAGAGCAGTCCTCCGGTATCGGGGGGAAATACAACTTTTTCCCCCTGCTGCTCCGGGACTGCGAGCGGCGTCTCATCCACAGTCTGCCTTCCTCATTTGGTGGATTAACGGTCCCAGGAGCCAGATTCCCAGCATTAGGGCAGCGGAGCTCGGCTAGGCACAACCGCTCACAGCGCCATCTTGGACACGCCCCCCAAAGAGACAAACTTTAACAGACACATCCATGCAATACGTGACCCCGAAGGCAATTTGAATTATACACCAGAGAAAATTGTGAAAATCTTCCATAAGTATTATTCAAAGCTTTATAATCTTCATCCCCACAGAAAACCCTCACACTTATCAGAATTCCTAAAAAATAATAAAATCCCCTCTTTATCTAAAGAAGACTCAGAGTCCCTAGAAAACAGATCACCCCAGAAGAAGTGCAGGAAACCATCAAAGAACTAAAACCAGGTAAAAGCTCCGCCCCTGACGGGTTTACCTCGCAATATTACAAGACATATGCCCAAATCCTAGCTACCCATCTTGCTTCTACTCACTAACTACTTCCCAACCTCACTCAAATTCATTTGTAATGGCCCATATCTCTGTAATCCCCAAACCTGGGAAGGACCAACAAGAATGTACAAATTATAGACCTATTTCTTTGCTAAACATTGACTTAAAACTTTTGACAAAAATTTTAGCCAATAGGCTAAAGCCACTTCTCAACCTAATAGTTGGTCCTGACCAGGTTGGATTTATGCCAGGGAGAGAAGCCAGAGACAACATCATAAAAGCTCTAAATTTGATCCATTTTGCAAAACAATCAAACACAGAGGGCCTTCTCTTGACCACCGACGCAGAGCAGGCTTTCGACCGTGTTGGGTAAAATATGCTAAAATGGATCAAAGCATTATATTCAAATCCCCAAGCAAAAATTAAAGTTAACAATATATACTCAGACCCCCTCAATATAGGTAATGGTACTAGACAAGGATGCCCCCTATCGACGCTATTGTTTATTCTTTCATTAGAACCCCTGATTAGATCCATAAAACTAGAAAAGGCAATTCACGGCTTTCAAATTAAAAACAAGGAATATAAGGTAGCTGCATATGCAGACAATCTTCTTTTTTTTCCTAACACAGCCTCATATATCCATTCCAAATTTGAATAAGATATTTAAGACTTTCAACTATATATCAAACTTTAAAATAAACTTCAATAAATCAGAGGCTCTAAATATTTCATTGAAACCAGAACAATTACAGCTTGCACAAGACAATTGCCCATACAAGTAGGATTCAAAATCTTTACAATATTTAGGAATCAAATTGACACCAAACATCAATGCCATCTACGAAACAAACTTTCTCCCCCTACTCAGAAAAATAGAGACAGATCTGAAGAAATGGTCGAATAAACACTTTTCATGGTTTGGCAGAACCTCAGTTTTGAAAATGACCATTTTACCCAGACTTTTATACTATTTTAGTGCACTCCCAATCAAAATCCCTAACTCATTTTTCAAAACACTCAACAAATTTCAAAGGATCTTTGTCTGGGCACACCGAAGACCTCAATTTGCTTACTCTTCCCAAAAACAAAGGAGGAATGGGTTTACCCGATTGTCAGAAATATTACCAAGCTACACACATCACAAGAGTCATACATTGGCACTGCCATTCAAAGGATAAAGAATGGATTGAAATAGAATCTGAGAGTAGCAATTTGAACCTACAATATCTTCCTTGGGCCCTTTCTCCCTTTCAACATACGCACAAGGGTCTCCATTCATTGATTAGCACCACCCTAGAAATAATACACAAATTAACAAAACAATTAACCCTGACTTCCTGTCTGGGACCTCTCACCCCAGTATCTAATTATTCAGCATCAACAAGATTACCATTTGACCAGGATAAAGAGATGCTGTTAGCCCATCGCTGTTTACATGGAAATAAACTGAAACCATTTCAAGCTCTCAAAGGGAAACTAAAAGGACCACTTTCTGGCTACTGGGCATACGTACAACTACACGATCTCTTACAGAACAGTAAAAACAAAAACAACTTCTCCAGATCTCTAACTCCTCTTGAAGACATTTGCCTTCAAAAAAATCTGATGCACAAATCAATCTCTCTGTCCTACGCTTGGTTAGTAATGTCAGACTGTAAGACATCTGAAAAAATTTAAAAAAATTGGGAGGATGAGCTAGACTTACCTCTATCTGAAGCATAATGGGAGAGAGCTTGTATCTTTGCCCACAAATGTTCTTTAACCACTTCAATACTATGCACTTAGAACACTTTACTACCAGACCAATTTTCACTTTTCAATGCTGTTGCGCTTTGAATGACAATTGCGCGATCGTGCTACGCTTTAACCAAACAGGTTTTTTATCATTTTGTTCCCATAAATAGAGCTTTCTTTTGGTGATATTTGATCACCCCTGCGTTTTTTTTTTGCGCTACAAATAAAAGAAGACTGAAAATTTTGAAAAAAAAAAAAATTCTCTATTTTTGTCACAAAACTTTGTAAATAAGTAAATTTTCTCTATCACTGGTGGGCACTGATGAGGCTACACTGATGGGCACTGATGTGGCAGTACTGATTGGCACTGATGAGGCGGCACTGATGAGGTGGCACTGATGATGAGGCACTTATATGCAGCAATGATGAGCACTGTTAGGCGGCACTGATAAGCAGCACTGACGGGTACTGATAGGTGGCACTGATATACAGCACTGACGGGCACTGATATGCAGCACTGACGGACACTGCTAAGTGGCACTGATGGGCACTCATAGACAGCACTGATTGGCACTCATAGGCGGCACTGGGCACTGGTAGGTGGCACTGATGGGCACTGATAGGTGGACACTGGTAGGTGGCAATGGTGGGCACTGATATGTGGCACTGGTATGCATTGATAGGGGCACTGGTAAGCACTGATAGGGGCACTGGTGGGCATATATACTGATATG
>BLSH010328685.1:358846-377266 GCA_018402905.1 Glandirana rugosa
CTGGACTAGGACGTATAGGAGTAGGCAATGGTTTTGGAACAAGAATCTGTCCCTCTAAGCAGAAGCCTCTACCTAGTGCAGTCAGATCACTCTAAGCAGCAGTATGTGAAATCTCGAATTACTCCTACAATCTGATCCTTGTGTACGATCCCACAATCTGATCGTTGTGTACGAACGTACGATCGTTTCGTTGGACAGAGTTTAATCTGCAATCTCCAACTCTAAGCAGCAGTATTTGAAATCTCAAATTCCCCCAACAATCTGATCGTTGAGCACGATCGTAGCGATCATTGTTTTATGCAGAGCTTGATCTGCAACTCAAAGCAGCGGTATGTAAAATCTCTAATTTCTGCTATCTGTCCTCAGAGCAACAGCACAGACAGCAGTAGTAAAGTAATCTATCTCACAATGCAGGATCAGGTCTTAAAATGTCTCAAATCTCTCCCTCAAGCATTCAGCTTCCTTTCCCTACACTAACCCAAGGAGCATGTGACTGCAGCACTGTGACTCCAGCTTATAAAGAGGCTGGGTCACATGATGCACTGGCCAATCACAGCCATGCCATTAGTAGGCATGGCTGTGATGGCTTCTAAGGGCAAACCAGTGAAACGCTTGTTGATTGGCTGCCCTGCAGCTATTCAAAAGGCGCAAAAAAATACCCGAACCCAAACCGGACTTTTTCTCAAATGTCCCAACACATGGAGTAAAATAGCAGAACCCCGGACCGAACCCGAACGATTTTTGAAATGTCCGGGTCCGTGCCACGGACACCCGAAAGTTCGGTACGGACCCGAACGTTGCAGTTCGGGTTCGCTCAACACTACTCATGTTCCATCTGCTAAACTGGGTCAAAAGTTTGTAGAACCTTTCCAGATAACTGTTTAAATCAACCAGGTCACCTTTTGCTTAAAACTTCCAGACAGTATGAAGATTCACCCTTTTTTCACATTTCACTACTCAAACCATTTTGTGAAAATCCTTTTTCTGGAAGAATTCTTACACCTCCTCCACCTGTTGAGGTTCAGGGTAAAGAAGAATTTGTGGCGGAAAAAAAATCTTGATTCTAGTATCTTTAGGAGCAAATTACAATAACTGGTTAAATGGGAAGGATATGGGCCAGAAGAAAATTCTTGGGAGCCTGAGGAGAACATGCATGCCTCTAGATTAACAAGAGAATTCCACCAGAGATTTCCTCACAAACCCGGCCCTAAGACATCCAGGGGGAAGTCCCAGAAGGAGGGGAGTATTTTCAGGGCCTGAATTTGAACCCAGAACCTCTGCTGTGTCAGGCAATGTCTCTTCTTGCTGAGCCACCTGGAATGCTGGACAGTTTTTTGGACAATTCCTTGAATCTGCTTTGAACCTTGTTTGTCTTGAACCTTGAACTCTTTGCTCCTCCCACAAACTTCCTGATTTAAGCCATGTCTCTGCACTACCTGCTTGCCAGATTATTGTGCTCTTTTCAGCCAGTATTTCACTTTTGCCTTTCCTGCTTCAAGCCATATCTTTTCTACCACTTGTTATTGACCTTTGGCTTGTTCCTCGACTATGCTCAGCTTGATCCCAACCAGCAACTACTGGTTAGCGACCTTTGGCTCATTTACTGACTATGCTTCTGTTTGATCCTTATCTGCTATATCCGCTACTGGACCCCGGCTTGCTTACCTCCTAGTGGGCCACGACCTGGTACTAACACACAGCTAAACCCATCTCAAACATCATGAGCTCTGGTAAACAATGGTTAGTATTTAGACTCCGCACCTCAGCCTGCGTTATTAGCAAGGGTGACCTGCTGGTATACCAATCCTGCTGGTTCCCCTACTGCTATAGCTACTGGTCTCTGAGCCTGACCCCAAGCCATGACAGTTAGTGACCCAAGTGCAATATCTTTTAATATGTGGGGTTTTAAAATAAAAAAACTGTTTACACTATGAAGGGCTTCCCTTTCTTCTCTTTCTAATTGATTGAAGGTCCAGTCCATGGTGTATACAGTAGATACTGAAAGCAGCATGATCCAGTTTATGGAATATCTAGTTTTAAGTTTGAATTTATTTTGAATTTATTGTAGTTTACAAGGGGCAATAAGATCTGTTGTGTGCGGTGTCTGGTGGGGTGTTACAATATATTTAGTTGAGCGAACTTTAGGGTGTCCGTGTCCCGAACCCGGACATTTGAGAAAAAGTCCGGTTTGGGTTCGGGTATTTTTTTGCGCCTTTTGAATAGCTGCAGGGCAGCCAATCAACAAGTGTTTCACTCGTTTGCCCTTAGAAGCCATCACAGCCATGCCTACTAATGACATGGCTGTGATTGGCCAGTGCATCATGTGACCCAGCCTCTATATAAGCTGGAGTCACGTAGTGCTGCATGTCACATCATCTCATACTAGTGTAGGGACAGGATTCTGCTGCTGCTGTGAGGGACAGATTAGCTTTAGAAAACCATCTCATATTAGTGTAGGGAGAGGATGCTGCTGCTGCTGTGAGGGACAGATTAGATTTAGAAAATCATCTCATACTAGTGTAGGGAGAGGATGCTGCTGCTGCTGTGAGGGACAGATTAGCTTTAGAACATCTGTTAAAAACAGTGATTTATTGATGGGTGGGTGCTAGAGGAGATTTTTGTTTGCTAGAGTACCTTTTTGGATGCTAAGCAAAGTGCTTCATATAAAACCTAAGCAATTTTTCTGTTTGCTAGGTGGGCGTTTGCAGCCATTTTTGCACTTACATTTGCGGCCAGCGGTGCATTTCTTGCACAAAATTAAAAAGTGCGTCTACATTGCTGGTTTTAAAAAAAAATATTCTAAATACTACATTTGCGGCCAGCAGTGCATTTCTTGCACAAAAATAAAAAGTGTGTCTACATTGCTGGTTTTAAAAAAAATAATAATAAATAGTACTACATAGTACATTTGCAGCTTGCTGTGCATTTCTTGGACAAAATTAAAAAGTATGTCGACATTGCTGTTTAAAAAAAAAATAGTGCTACATAGTACAATTGCACTTTGCTGTGCATTTCTTGCACACAATTAAAAAGTACGTCTACATTGCTGGTTTAAAAAAAAAGAATAATAAATAGTGCTACACAGTACATTTGCACCTTGCTGTGCATTTCTTGCACAAAATTAAAAAGTGCGTCTACATTGCCGGTTTAAAAAATAATATAAATTTTTGCTAAATAGTACATTTGCATCCAGAATGAGGAGAGCGTAAAATAAGGGACGTGGTCGTGGTGCTGCTGGTGTTGCTGATGTTGGTGGTGTTGGTGAAGCTCCTGTTGCAAGGAGAGGACGTGGTTGACCTGTGCCAGCTACACGCACAAGTGAAACACCTTCTTCAGGTGCGAGTAGCCAACAGAACCTTCAACATTATATGGTAGGCCCGAATGCCACTCAACGAATGGTGAGGCTAGAACAAGTACAGGCGTTAGTAGATTGGATGGCTGACAATGCCTCCAGTTCCTTAACATTGTCTCCCACCCGGACCCTTGTTGAAAGCTCAGAGTTGGCACCTGAACCCCATGGCCATCTGTCTTTCACCTCAGCCCCTTGTAAATCAGCCAAGCAGTCTGAGACCCAAGTCATGCAGCAGTCTCTTCTGCTTTTTGATGACTCTGCTGGTGTGCTTTCCATGGGCATCCACATAGCCCTGCCCCAGAAGTGGAAGACATTGAGTGCACTGATGCCCAACCACTTCTGTTTCAGGATGAGGACATGGAAACACCACCGCAGCATGTCTCTGATGATGACGAAACACAGGTGCCAACTGCTGCGGCTTTCTGCAGTGTGCAGACTGACAAGGAGGGCAGTGGTGAAGAGTGGGTGGAAGATGATGTGGAGGATGATGAGGTCCTAGACCCCACATGGAATGAAGGTCATGCGAGTGACATGTGCAGTTTGGAGGAAGAGGTGGTGGTCGCACAGAGGCACCAGCACAGCAACAGAGGAAACAGGTTGCAAAAGCGGAACGACCGTCCCCTAGACATTACACCTGCTACTACCCACCGCACCCAGGGACCTAGCACACCAATGAGTGCCTGAAGCAAGGCATAAATGTTCTAAACTTGAGCACAACCTGCATGACCAGGCATCTACATGAAAAGCATGAGCTGCAGTGGAATAAGCACCTCAAAATCCAAGAAAGGTCTCGGGCTCCTCCTGCTTCCTCTTCTGCTGCTGCCTCGACCTCTTCCTCCACCTCTACAGTGCCAGTGTCACCTGCAACCCAGCAAACAGACGATGTGACAGCAACGCCACCATGTCCGCCACCGTCCCCAAACATTTCCACACCATGGTCCCATGGAAGCTTACAGCTGTCCATCTCCCAAACATTGGAGAGAAAGAGGAAGTACCCCCCTACCCACTCGCAATCCCTGGCCCTGAATGCCAGCATTTCAAAATTCCTGGCCTTTGAAATGCTGTCATTCCATCTGGTGGACACGGACAGTTTTAAAAACCTGATGGCGGTGGCTTGCCCCAAAGTACGTGGTTCCCAGCTGCCACTACTTTTCCAGGCGAGCCATCCCTTCCCTGCACAAACAAATCGGGGACAAGATCAAGTGTGCACTGCGCAATGTCATCTGTGGCAAGGTCCATATAACCACTGATACGTGGACCAGTAAGCACGGCAGGGATGCTATATCTCGCTAACTGCACACTAGGCAAATGTAGCGGCGGGTGGGCCTGAGGCGGTTAGCAGTCAGGGCATTTCTCTTTGCCTCCTGTTGCCTCCTCCTCCTACTCCGCTTCCTCCTCCTCTACCACCTCCTCATCCAGTCAGTGTAACACCTTCACCACCAACTTCAGCACATCCAGGGGTAAACGACAGCAGGCTGTTTTAAAACTGATATGTTTGGGGGATAAACCCCACACTGCGCTGCAACTGTGGATGGGCATTGAACAACAGACCGATGAGTGGTAGTTTCCACTGAGCCTCAAGCCCGGCCTGGTGGTGTGCGATATAATGTGAAATCTTGTAGCAGCTCTGGGCCTAGCCGGTTTGATGCACATCCCTTGCCTGGCGTATGTGCTGAATTTGGTGGTGCAGAAATTTCTAAAAAACTACCCAGATATGTCAGAGCTGCTGCAGAAAGTGTGGGCCGTCTATGCGCGCTTTCTGCGTTCTCACCCTGCTGCTGCTCGCCAGTGCCATTGATGCTGTTTTCAGCGTTACTATCCCACTTCTAAGTCTCCTTGAAAAAATACTTTTGGCGATGATGGAAGAGACTGTGGCACAGGAGGAGGAGGAAGAGGGGTCATTTCCACGGTTATCAGGCCAGTCATTCACAAGTGGCTCGGGGTGGGTTCCTGCACCAGCATAGGCCAGGTAAAAAAATTTCAAGTCAGGGCACAGTTCTGGCAGATGAGGAGGATGAGGATGATGATAACGAGGAGGAGAAGGAACCGTGTTCACAGCAGGGTGGCAACCAATGCAGCTCGTGGGCATGACTGGAGCATGGCTGGGGGGATACGGAGGACACAGATGATACACCTCCCACAGAGGACAGCTTGTCTTTGCCTCTGGGCAGCCTGGCACACATGAGCGACTAAATGCTGCAGTGCCTGCGCAATGACAGCCAAGTTGCCCACATTGTAACTTGTGCTGATTACTGGGTGGCCACCCTGCTGGATCCCGTCCTTAATTCCCTCACTGGAGCATGATCGGAAGATGCGTGACTACAAGCGCACGCTAGTAGACGCGCTGCTGAGGGCATTCCCAAATGACACCGGGGGCTCAGTGAAAGCAAAAGGCGAAGGCAGAGGAGGAGGAAGAGGTCACCAATGCAGCTGTGTCACCGCCAGCACCTCAGAAGGCAGGGTTAGCATGGCCGAAATGTGGAAAAGCTTTGTCAGCAGCACGCCACAACAAACAGCACCACCAGCTGATAGGCAGCGTCTTAGCAGGAGGCAGCATTTCAGCAACATGGTGGAACAGTATGTGCGCACAAGCCTACATGTACTGACTGATGAGTCTGTCCCATTCAACTTCTGGGTCTCCAAATTGGGCACATGGCCTGAGCTTGCCCTTTATGCCTTGGAGGTGATGGCTTGCCCTGCAGCGAGTGTATTGTCTGAATGTGTGTTTAGCATGGCAGGGGGCGTTTTCACAGACAAGCGCAGCCGCCTGTCCAAAGCCAATGTGGACAAGCTAACGTTTATTAAAATAAACCAGGCATGGATCCCACAAGACTTGTCTGTACCTTGTGCAGAATAGACATTTATACCGGCCTCACGCAGCCATTGGTATACTTAAGTGAACTTATTCTTTTTTTTTTTGTACAACATATGTCTTTATTGGAATTTGTAACAGGAGAAACATGAAAAATAAACCATGGTACATTTTGTATGGAAAAAGTGAACCTGTGCTAGGACTTCTCCGGGTTTGTCTGCAGATAGTGATCTTTTTTTTTTTAATATGTCTCAATATTTTGGGGGCTACCCCAATTAGAAAAAAAACAAACAAACAAAAAATAGTATTGGCTACCTCCTCCTCCTCCACCGCCACTTCCACCTACACTGCCACAGTCACCGCCTCCTCACCCTCCTACTCCATGTCCACCTCCTCCTCCATTTTTTATTTTTTTAATGTAATTTTAAGTTATTTCCCTATCCACATTTTTTGCAGGGCACTTTCCCTACTCTTACCCCCATTTTGCTTCCTTTTGCAGCCCTCTAGCCCTTTCCAGGACTTTTTTAGAGCCATTTAGTGCCCAAAAGTTTGGGTCACCATTGACTTCAAAGGGGTTTGGGGTTTGGGGTCAAGTTCGGGACCGAACTCTAACTTTTTCACGAAGTTCGGCCGAACCCGCCGAACCCGAACATCCAGGTGTCCGCTCAACTCTAAATATATTGTGATTTCTTCTGAGCATGTGTGTTTAGAAATTAGTGCACAGAGCAATAATGGTTCCATGGATTACTGGAACCATGTCCTGTGGTCTGATGAGACCAAGATGAGGCCAAGATAAACTTATTTGGTTCAGATGGTGTCAAGCGTGTGTGGCGGCAACCAGGTGAGTAGCACAAAGACAAGTGTGTCTTGCCTACAGTCAAGCACGGTGGTGGGAGTGTCATGGTCTGGGGCTGCATGAGAGCTGCCGACACTGGGGAGCTACAGTTTATTGAGGCAACCATGAATGCCAACATGTACTGTGACATACTAAAGCAGAGCATGATCCCCTCCCTTCGGAGACTAGGCCACAGGGCAATATTCCAACATGATAATGACCCCAAAAAACACCTCGAAGACAACCACTGCCTTGCTAAAGAAGGTGAGCATCTGCGTGGCATCCTCAAATGGAAGGTGGAGGTGTGCAAGGTCTCTAACATCCACCAGCTCCATGATATCATCATGGAGGAGTGGAAGAGGACTCCAGTGGCAACATGTGAAGCTCTGGTGAACTCCATGCCCAAGAGGATTAAGGAAGTGCTGGAAAATAATGGTGGCCAAACAAAATATTGACACTCTGTGGCCAATTTGGACATTTTCACTTAGGGGTGTACTCACTTTTGTTGCAAGTGGTTTAGACATTAATGGCTGTGTGTTGAGTTATTTTGAGGGGGCAGCAAATTCACACTGTTATACAAGCTGTACACTCACTACTTTACATTGTAGCAAAGTGTCATTTCTTCAGTGTTGTCATATGAAAAGATATAATAAAATATTTACAAAAATGTGAGGTGTGTACTCACTTTTGGTCCAAAATGGTTACCATTCTCCTAGGGGGATCCGCTACATTATCATCATCAGCTTATCCCTCAGATTAGGCACCCTGCAATATACAAATTTAGGTCTGTTGGGCAAGATAGGCACCAATGTCCGATTCGCCAACAGAATAGGCCAGTTTGCAGATGTTTGAAGAACAGTGATATCATATCAGTGATATAATATCACTGTTCTGAAAACATCTTCAAACTGTGTGTGAAGAGCGAAACCATATGCCTGCTCTTCTCTATGCTGTAGTTTCACACACAGATTCCAGATGTTTGAAGAACAGGTGTATGGTTCCTCCCCGGTTTTAGGTAAAGTGTTCTAAACTATTTCCAGATGTATGAAGAACAGATGTTGACTTATTATTAGCGGCTACAATAAAAGAGACACAGACTAAACAGATGTGTTCTTCACCAGATGTTGAGTTATTAGCGGCTACAATAAAAGTGACACAGACTAAACAGATGTGTTCTTCACCAGATGGTGACTTATTAGCGGCTATAATAAAAGTGACACAGACTAAACAGATGTGTGAAGAACATGTTCTGTTTGCAGAACAGATGTGCAGTTATTCACGGTTTCATTTAAAGTGACACACAGACTTTAAATAATTTTGCAGAACAGATGTGCAGTTATTCCCGGTTTCATTTAAAGTGACACACAGACTTTAAATAAGTTTGCAGAACAGATGTGCAGTTATTCCCGGTTTCATTTAAAGTGACACACACATTTTGCAGTACAGTAATATGGGTTCTCCCGGCTTATTTATACTTTTTTGACACAGTTTGAAGATGATTTTAGAACAGTTCTATGGCCTTTACCGTTAATTAATACTTTTCAGACCCATTTTGAAGATGATCTCCATTTTTGCATTTTTTATGTTTTTATTTTTTTAAAAATATTTAAAGTTATTTCCCTGTCCCCATATCTTTGTAGGTCACTTGTCCCACCCTTACCCCCATTTCCTTCCTTTTGCAGACCTCTAGGACCTTCCAGGACTATTTTATAGCCTTTTTTGTGCCTAAAAGTCTGTGTCCCCAATGATTTCAATGGGGTTCGGGGTCCGGGACAAAGTTCGGGTTCTGTCTGGACCCGAACCTGGACTTTTTCCCGAAGTTCGGCCGAACCAGCAGAACCCGGACTTCTAGAAGTTCGCTCATCTCTACTCATAAGCAGTATGAAATGAAAAAGTTTATAAATTGCCAGAGTATGCATGTCACTTTTCTCCTTTCTTGTCCATGTGGCCTACATTACAGTGGCTGCACCACACGAAAGCTGAGGGTGAGATTAGGGGAACATCTCAACAATATAAGAAAAAGCTTCAGGAAGCATACATTATCTCACAAAAGTGAGTACACCCCTCATGTTTTTGTAAATATTTTATTATATCTTTTCATATGACAACACTGAAGAAATTACACTTTACAGTGTAAATTTGCTGTCCCCTCAAAATAACTCAACATGCAGCCATTAATGTCTAAACCACTGGCAACAAAAGTGAGTACAACCCTAAGTGAAAATGTCCAAATTGGGCTCAATTTGTCATTTTCCCTCCCGGTGTCATGTGACTCGTTATTGTTATGAGGTCTCAGGTGTGAATGGGGAGCAGGTGTGTTCAATTTGGTGCTATCACTCTCACTATTTCATACTGATCACTGGAGGTTCAACATGGCACCTCATGGCAAAGAACTCTCTGAGGATCTGAAAAAAAAAGAATTGTTGCTCTACATAAAGATGGCCTAAGCTATAAGAAGATTGCCAAGACCCTGAAACTGAGCTGGAGCATGGTGGCCAAGACCATACAGCGGTTTAACAGGACAGGTTCCACTCAGAACAGGCCTCCCTATGGTCGACCAAAGAAGTTGAGTGCACGGGCTCAGCGTTATATCCAGGTTGGCTTTGGGAAATAGACGTATGAGTGCTGTCATCATTGCTGCAGAGGTTGAAGGGGTGGGGGGTCAGCCTGTCAGTGCTCAGACCGTACACCGCACACTGCATCAAATTGATCTGCATGGCTGTCGTCCCAGAAGGCAGCCTCCTCTAAAGATGATGCACAAGAAAGCCACAAACAGTTTGCCGAAGACAAGCCGACTAAGGACATAGATTAATCGAGCCCAAGATAGAGACCATGATAAACTTATTTGGTTCAGATGGTGTTAAGCATGTGTGACAGCAACCAGGTGAGGAGTACAAAGACAAGTGTGTCTTACCTACATTCAAGCATGGTGGTGGGAGTGTCATGGTCTGGGGCTGTATGAGTGCTGCCGGCGATGGGGAACTACAGTTCATTGAAAGAACCATGAATGCCAACATGTACTGTGGCATACTGAAGCAGAGCATGATCCCCTCCCTTCGGAGACTGGGCCACAGGGCAATATTCCAACATGATAACGACCTCAACCTTGCTAAAGAAGCTGAGGGTAAAGGTGATGGACTGGCCAAGCATGTCTAAAGACCTAAACTCTATTGAGCATCTGTGGGGCATCCTCAAATGGAGGGTGGAGGAGCACAAGGTCTCTAACATCCACCAGCTCCGTGATGTTGTCATGGAGGAGTGGAAGAGAACTCCAGTGGCAACCTGTGAAGCTCTTGTGCACTCCATGCCCAAGAGGGTTAAGGCAGTGCTGGAAAATAATGGTGGCCACACAAAATATTGACACTTTGGGCTCAATTTGTACATTTTCACTTGGAGTGTACTTTCTTTTGTTGCCAGCAGTTTAGACATTAATGGCTGTGTTGAGTTATTTTGAGGGGACAGCAAATTTACATTGTTATTCAAGCTGTACACTCACTACTTTACATTGTAGCAAAGTATCATTTCTTCAGTGTTGTCACATGAAAAGTTATAATAAAATATTTGCAAAAATTTGAGGTGTGTACTCTCTTTTGTGAGATACTGTAGTGTTTCAAACCACTTCAGGCTCCAACATAACAGAGACTCCAGTCTACTTATATTCTGTGGGATAGACAAAATAGACCATCACTAGAAGGGCACTGACATGCAGAAAACAGTGTCTCAAAATGAAACACGCTGGATCCATGAGATGTGTACCATGAGCCCTCAGGGTATGAACATTGAAATGGATATCAATTGTTTTATATCAATTTTTTAACAGCAATTTTGTTTTTGTTTTTTTTGGTCGTTTTTTAAGGCATACAATATGAAATTTCTGAATTTTTGTAAAATGTGGAGATCATATGGCATATCAGCATGGCTAACTTTGAGGGAATTTTTAGTCCATTTTTTAGTGACATTAACAATTATAGGAGTTGTATTTGATTAAATATATATATATATATATATATATATATATATATATATATATATATATATATATATCATTTTTTCAATATTTTTTTTTCATTAATTTATTTTGTATTTTTCATTAAATATATTATTTTAGAATTTTTATCTGTTTATTTTTTACTTCCTTTCCATATCAATTTTGAATTTTTGTTGCAAATTCGGAGCTGCATCGGTATTGCCATTCTAGTGCATTGTTAAAACTCTGAACTGTGTTTTCCATTATAACCATTGGATGGCAACTGGTGGTAGGAGATGGCAATTCAGTTTGCTCTCTTTTTTTGTGTTTATATATGCCTCCTAGGAGGCCCCGCTGTGGTTATCCGCTTTGGGTTCTGGGAGTGCCATTTGATCTACATATTCTGTATCCTGTGGAAAGAGGAGGGGGGGAATTTTTGTGGGCGGTACAGGGATGATATATTTTGGAGTGAGCGTGGCGTGACTTCCAGTTTCTGAAGACGCCATGCTGATGACGAAACGCGTCAAGATGGGAGGCACGTTGTGCTAGTTCACGCACAAGTGGAAGGCACGCTGACACCATGAGGGTCTGGTGTTCCCTTTGCTTCATTGCCTTCACCGCACAGTGCAGTTGTTTCTAGAGGAGGCTTTTATATCTCACAATATTTTTGTATTGCATAGCCCATGGGGGGCTCCTCAATAAAGATACCCCAATGTTTTTACGCTATGAGGAGTCTGTTCTTCAATTTTTGTTTCCTTTACTGCTGGTGGTATCCCACTCTGGAGTGTCTTTGGGTATCACAGGGAGGATCTCAGAGGAACTGGACGGAGGACATTAGGACAACAAATGGGGAGGCACAATAGCTAGTACAGAAGTACAAAAGTACAGTGCCTGTTGGGGACTGTGGGCATTGTAAAGTTCATAAAAAGTCCAATAAATAGTTGATAAAGTCCAACACGAAGGGCTGCACTCCTGGTGGATAGAAGCCATATCAGCCACTAAAGGCCTCTAAGTGCAGACTTTAAAAGATGAACATTTATTAAAAACAGCCGATTGACAACTCACATTTAGGAGAATAAACATAGGCACATCAGAACAGGGACATATGTCCCGCCAGTGTAAGATGACTGTGGCTCACTTCTGCTATGTAAGTGGTCTGGTATCGCTGCTGTCTCGTAGATGGAGAAAAGCTTCCAGTAGCCAGTCCTGCAGGGACGCCAAACCGAGACTAGGGCACAGATCTCAGAGTCGGAGGTGGACAACATCATCAACTTGCTGAGGCTCAGAGCACAGACCGCAGAGTCGGAGGCAGATGACGTCATCTGCCTCCCACTCTGGGATCTGTGCTCCTAGCCTCGGTTTGGCGTCCCTGCACTATTGGACGCTTTGTTGTTTGTTCAACTTTTGTGAAGCACCATTTGAATTTCTTACAGCACTCTGTCTTTTTGGTTATGAGTCTATCAGCATGGCACATCTTGACTTGGCAATATTTGCCCACCCTACTTTGCAAAACCACTCCAAATCTGTCAGAGGGTATCTCCTGTGCACAGTCCTCTTCGGATCACCCCACAGATTTTCTATCAGATTCAGGTCTGGGCTCTGGCTGGGCCATACCAAAACTTTAATCTCCTTCTGGTGAAGCCATTCATTTGTTGATTTGTATCTATGCTTTGAGTTATTGTCATGCTGAAAGATGAAGTTCCTCTTCATGTTCAACTTTCTAGCAGAAGCCTGAAGGTTTTGTGCCAATATTGAATGGTATTTGGAACTGTTCATAATTCCCTCTACCTTGACTAAGGCCCCTGTTCCAGCTGAAGAAAAACAGCCCCAAAGCATGATGCTGCCACAACCATGCTTCACTGTGGGTATGGTGTTCTTTTGGTGATGTGCAGTGTTATTTTTGCGCCAAACATATCTTTTGGAATTATGGCCAAACACTTCAACCTTGGTTTCCTCAGACCATAACACATTTTTCTACATGCTTTTGTGAGACTTCAGATGTGTTTTTGCAAAATTTAGCCAGGCTTGTATGTTTTTCTTCATAATAAAAAGGCTTCTGTCTTGCCACTCTTCCCCCATAGCTCTACCCACATAGTCAGTACTTGCTAGATATTCCTGCAGCTCCTTTAATGTTATTGTAGGCCTCTTGACAGCCTCCCTGACCAGTTTTCTTTTCGTCTTTTCATCAATTTTGGAGGGACGTCCAGTTCTTGGTAATGTCACTGCTGTGCCATATTTTCTCCACTTAATGACTGTCTTCATTGTGTTCCATGGTATATCTAATGCATTGGAAATTATTTTGTACCCTTCTCCTGACTGATACCTTTTAACAGTGAGATCCCTCTGATGCTTTGGAGGCTCTCTGCGGGCCATGACTTTTGCTGTAGCATGCAACTAAAAAAATGTCAGGAAAGATCTACTAGAACAGCTGAACTTCATTTGGGGTTAGTCAGAGACACTTTAAAAATGATGGCCGGTGTGTATTGACTCCTATTTAACATGAGTTTGAATGTGATTGCTTCATTCTGAACACAGCTACATCCCCAGTAGGGATGGGTGAACGGTTCGGCCTGAGCATAAGTTCGGGCTGAACTTTTGATATTTGGACTTTCAAACAAATGGGACAATCAACCGTTTGTTCAGCCCTCCAAATTACCTAGAACATTATGGGGTGACTTGGAGCACCCCATAATGCATTGTGCAGCAAACAGCGCGCACAGCTCCTCCCTGTTGGGAGGGCTCGCTGCTCTTGTGATGTCAGAGGGGGCGAGTCATGCGCTTACGTCACCGAGTGGCCCCGCCCTGCCAAAACAAACAGCGAACAGTTGGCGAGAGCCTTCCCATGGAATTTTTGCTTTTTAATAAAGGACTTGTCCCTAATTGTCTCCTGTGTTTTTTTCTTTTTTGACACTTTTTGGTGAATTCATATGGTTATGATGTACCCGATACTAATTACCATGGGGGGCAGGATCTGGGGGCCCCCTTATTAAAGGGGACTTCCAGATTCTGATAAGCCCCCTGTCCACAGACCCCCACAACCACAGCCCAGGTGTTAGAAGAAGATTGTGCTGAGGACTTGTTTGCGTTTTGTTGTTGTTTCTTCGCGCTCCCGGAGGAGGCGGTGCCGGGCAGCTCTATTTAAACAGTGTACTTCCAGTAGCAAGTGCTGTCCGTTCTACAGCGTTCCCTATTCTTGTGACCCCCTCCAGCGCTTGTTCTAGTGAGACTTCCTGTACCTGTGACCCCGGCTATCTATCTGGACTTTGTTTGCTATCTGCCTGCCCTGACCTCTGCTTGTTAACGACCACTCTTCTGCCTGATCCTTGTACCTCATCTGCCCGCACATTGCCAACACTGCCTGTACCCGACTACCCGCCTGCCTGCTCCACCTGTACCGCATTGACTGCCTGTTGATGACCCGGCCTGTACCACCACTCTCCTGCTGCACGAGCTCCTGTGGACCTGCACCTACCACCTGTGACCAAGTCCAGCCCTCGTGTCCCCCTGTGCTCCTGAGCTCCCTGTCACCACTATCAGGGGCTCACGAACCAGGGCCGTAAGAGAGGTTGCCCCCCGCATAAGTCAGACTCAACCACCAGGTACGTGACAGCAACGGACAGCCACGTCCTCCACCATGGAGGAAATACGTGGGCACATCACCGGACTGACCCAAGCCATAATGGCACTTCAAGAGGAATACACCCGCTTGGAAAGTCAAGTTCGGGGCTTGGCCTCACCAGCAGCAGCTGGTCCCAGCCAAACTTCACCCTGCACCATTGTGACCCTACCTATGGAGCCTCAAGTGCCCATGCCCGGGCGGTTTACGGGGGACCGCGGGAAGTTCCAGGCATTCTGTAGCGCCTGCAAGCTGTACTTTGCTCTGCAGCCCCGTACCTTTGCTCTGGAGGCAACTAAAGTAGGCTTTGTGATTTCACTCCTGTCAGGAGGGCCTCACGTTTGGGCTCACTGTCTGTTGGAACAGAAAACCCCAGAGACCTCAAGGATGGATCTACAATTTCATGCTATGGCCAAGCTTTATGAGGACCCCCATCAGAATTCAACAGCGGAAGCAGCACTTCATTCTCTCCAGCAGTGCCACCGTACCGCAGAGGAATATGTCTCCGAGTTTTGGAGATGGAGTGCCGACACCACCTGGGACTCAGCCGCCCTCTGCTTCCAGTTCAGATTGGGGCTCTCTGAGCCACTCAAGGATGAGCTGGCTAGCGTCAGGGTACCTTACACCCTGGAAGCACTGGTCAATTTGGCCATGCAAATTGACCACCGCCTGCATGAACGCAGAGCGGAGAGAGCCTCTGCTGCCCCGCGGCTCATTCAGGAAAAGCCCAGCTCCCCGAGATCCAGTCCGACCTTGGCCTCCTCCTCCTCTCCCAGGCACCACCTGGAACCACCTCAGAAGGGGCCCCCCCGCCCTTCTCTCTCACCTGCCGAGCAGTAGAGATGCATAGACCTCAACCTATGCTTATACTGTGGGGACTTGGGACATTTGGCAAGTAGTTGTCCCGCCAAAGTGGGCAAGGGTCCTATCACAATCGCCGGAGAAGTCCTGTCCTTACCTGGTGCCAAGCCCCACCTGTTCCTCTGCATCTCCCTCCAGCTTCCCGACGGAAGCATCCAAGTCCCAGCTATTCTGCACTCAGGGGCTAGTAGTTGTTTCATGGATCAAGCCTTTGCCACCCTGCATCACATTCCCCTACGCCCCAAGGCCCAACAGGAGGTACCTCGACTGGCAGATGGGTCAATCATAAAGTCGGGCACCGTGACCCATGAGACTTTCCCCCTACAGCCTGAGCTGGTAGGGGGAAACTGAGTTTTTACTTTTGGACGTCATTGCGTCCCCCTTATGTCCAGTGATCCTCGGCCTACCCTGGCTCCAGGCCCACAACCCTCTGATCAACTGGTCTACCAGAGAGGTGCAGTTTCAGTCTTCTTATTGCCTTACCCACTGCTTGCCGCAACCACCAAAGACTTCCTCCGCTATCCTCAGCATGACCTCTGACCCTGATCTGGAAGCCAGCCAGGTGGTCCCGGAAGCCTACCACGGCTACTTAGATGTTTTTAGCAAGAAGGGGGCCGATACCCTGCCCCCGTACCGGCCATATGATTGCCCAATCGACCTGCTGCCTGGAGCTGAAGTCCCCTCCGGTCTGACCTTTCCACTGTCGGAAGTTGAACTGGCGGCCCTCACATCTTACTTAGATGAGAACTTGGAGAAGGGCTTCATCTGGCCCTCCACATCACCTGCCGGAGCAGGAATCTTCTTTGTGGAGAAAAAGGACCACACGCTCAGATCCTGCATTGAGTATCGGGATCTCAACAAGGTCACAATTAAGAACCGGTATCCGTTACCCCTCGTTCCAGAACTTTTTCAAAGACTTGGAACGTCTACTGTCTTCACTAAGTTAGATCTAGGTGGAGCTGACAATCTGATCTGCATACAGGAGGGGGATGAATGGAAGACGGCTTTTAGGACTCGCTTTGGCCACTTTGAATACCTGGTCATGACTTTTGGGCTTTGCAACGCCCCAGCAACCTTCCAGCACCTGGTAAATGATGTCTTTTGAGATTTCCTTGATCGGTTCATGGTCGTCTATCTCAATGACATCCTCATCTTCTCCCCCTCCCTGGAAGAACATCGCAGGCATGTGAAATGCATACTCAGCCGCCTCAGGGAGCACAGACTTTACGCAAAAGCGGAAAAGTGCACATTCGAGTGTGCGGATATCGCATTCTTGGGATTTCATCTCTCTACGAAGGGTATCACCATGGACCCTCAAAAGGTCACAGCCATACTTGACTGGCCAGCGCCAGTAGATAAGAAAGGGGTACACCGCTTCGTTGGCTTCGCCAATTTTATAGGAAATTTATACGGGGATTCTCTGCAGTCATTGCTCCCATAACCCAGCTGACCAAGCAGAACGTCCGCTTTACCTGGACCACCGAGGCACAGGCAGCCTTCCAGGCCCTAAAGAAGCTGTTCACATCTGCTCCTTTGCTCAAGCACCCCGACCCGGCACTGCTGTATGTCCGCAGTTGGGGCGGTCCTCTCTCAGAGACAGGGGCCCAAGGCCTCACTGCACCCCATTGCGTTTTTCTCTCGGAAACGTACTCCCACAAGAGGAATTACGATGTTGGGGACAGAGAACTGTTAGCAATAAAGTCCACCCTGGAAGAATGGCGGTATCTTCTTGAAGGAGCAAGGCACCCAGTCCTGGTATTCACTGACCACAAAAATCTGGAGTACCTGCGGACGGCCAAGAGGCTGAGACCTCGCCAAGACCGATGGGCCTTGTTCTTTTCCCACTTTCAGCTCCATATTACATACAGGCCAGGGTCTAAGAATGTCAAGCCAGACGCCTTGTTCTGGATGTTCCCAGAGCCTGGGGAAGTTCCCCTTCCAGATACCATTCTACCTGCCCGCAGCTTTCTATTGGTCCAGGAGGACCTCCTAACCCAGATACAGCGGGCTCTAGCTAGCTCCACAGTACCCAAGGACCCTAAACTGACAGAGAAAGACGGGCTGTGGTGGTTGGGTACTCTGATGGGCTGGGGACAGGTACTCGGGTACTCTGATGGGTTGGTGACAGGTACTCAGGTACTCTGATGAGATGTGACAGGTACTTGTTTACTCAGAAGGGTTGGTATTCGGGTACTCTGATGGGTTGGTAACAGGTACTTTGGTACTCTGATGAGATGGTGACAGGTGCTCGGCTACTCTGAAGGGTTGGTGACAGGTGCTCGGGTACTCTGATGGATTAGTGACAGGTACTCGGGTACTCAGATGGGCTGGTGACAAGTACTCGGGTACTCTAATGGGCTGGTGACAGTTACTTGGGTACTCTGATGGGCTGGTGACAAGCACTCGGGTGCTCTCATGGGCTGGTGACAGGTACTCAGGTACTGTGATGGGCTGGTGACAGGTACTCAGGTACTCAGATGGGTTGGTTACAGGTACTCGGGTACTCTAATTGGCTGGTGACAGTTACTCGGGTACTCTGATGGGCTGGTGACAAGCACTCGGGTGCTCTCATGGGCTGGTGACAGGTACTCGGGTACTGTGATGGGCTGGTGACAGGTAATCAGATGGGTTGGTTACAGGTACTCGGGTACTCTAATGGGCTGGTGACAGGTACTTGAGTACTCTGATGGGCTGGTGACAAGTACTCAGGTACTCTCATGGGCTGGTGACAGGTACTCGGGTACTCAGATGGGTTGATGACAGGTATTCGGGTACTGTGATGGGCTGATGACAGGTACTCGGGTACTCAGATGGGTTGGTGACAGGTACTCGGGTACTCTGATGGACTGGTGACAGGTACTCGGGTACTCAGATGGGCAGGTGACAGGTACTCGGGTACTCAGATGGGCAGTTGACAGGTACTCGGGTACTCTGATGGGCAGGTGACAGGTACTCGGGTACTCTGATGGGCAGGCGA
>BLSH010328685.1:380683-390797 GCA_018402905.1 Glandirana rugosa
CAGTGGACGGGTAGACTCATGGGCTCATGGACAGTGGACGGGTAGTCTCATGGGCTCACTCTGATGGGCAAATGACAGGTACTCGGGTACTCTGATGGGCAGGTGACAGGTACTCAGATGGGCAGGTGACGGGTACTCGGGTACTTTCCTGGGCAGGTGACAGGTACTCGGGTACTCTGATGCGCAGGTGACAGGTACTCGGGTACTCTGATGGGCAGGTGACAGGTACTCGGGTACTCAGATGGGCAGGTGACAGGTACTGGGGTACTCAGATGGGCAGGTGACAGGTACTCGGGTACTCTGATGGGCAGGTGACAGGTACTCGGGTACTCTGATGGGCAGGTGACAGGTACTCTGATGGGGTGGTGACAGGTACTCTTTATTGGAGGGGGGGGCAATCAGTGTGCTTGGTGCTGACAGTACTGTTACCGCTATCCCCTCCTCACACACGATCGGTGTGTGAAGGGGAGAACCCGGTAACAGCTCGTTACCGCGGATTCCCGTCATTTTGTGACCGGCTGTGATTGGACACAGCCGGTCACGTGGTAAAGAGCCAATACTATTGGCTCTTTACCGTGATCGGGGTTGGGCTTTGTCCGAGGTGACAAGCCCGCCCCCCGATCGCCGGCGTGCACGCCGCTCAGTCATCATTGTTGTCAGTGACCGGCTGTGATAGGACACAGCCGGTCACGCGGTAAAGAGCCAATTTTATTCAGAAAATAGGGGAGATTCCTGCGCTTAGGACGACTGTGGGTTATAATAGGACTGCTGCCTTCCTATAAATTTCCAAGTAGGAAACAATGAATAAATAATGATACCGTAGGAATGGCGCTGTCTAAAAATTAAAACATAGAGAGTGTATCTATCTGCGTGGGGAACTCCCCCTAGGATACTGAGTAGGTAAGAAGAATTATTTAATAACAATCAGTAAATATCCGTAAAAAGTCCGTAATAATAAATCCGTAAATGTCCGTAAAAATGAATCAATCTAAAATCATCTAAAAACTTTTTTGCAATCGGTTTGACTGAAAAGGATGATAAGGTGGTGGTTTAAAAGATGTTATAAAACAGAAAGGAGATTTATACACTCATATATGAAACATGCCCGTAAATGTCAGTAAAAGTCCGTAAAAAAACAAAAAGGGAAATAAATAGATAAACACATATGTCTTTGGAATCTGAATTCACGTATTCAAGGGTTTTCAGTGATCATATAGTAGAAGCCAAATAAGATAACTAGCAGCGTGGTCAAGTCCGTAAAAATGTAAGAGTACTCCGTGTGTTCATTCACAGAAATGATATCTTTTAAACTTTATAGTCCTATGTTTTCACATTAGAGAGAATCAATATCACACTTCAATGACTTTCAAAATTCATGATGGTAAATGCTGTAATCCTCAAAGTAAAGTGACTTCGGGGCTGTTTCAGACAGAAGAAATGGTGACTCTCGTGCTTCACCTTATGTGTCCCCACTTACCAACTACTCCACACCCCTGCAGGGGTACACGCCTCGGTAAATGGGGTCTTGGGGTCCTTCCTTCGGGGGTTCAGATGGATCCTCGCTGTTTATCCTTTCCTGTATCCCTGCTTCCTGTGTTCAGGGGAATCCTCCTTCAGATGAAAAACTCAGGCAGGGGATATATTGAAAAAGAGAAAATGGAATCCGCGATAGTGAAGTACGTTTTTTAAAAAACGATTTTTATTCATATAAGGGTAAAAACTTGTCCATAAAAGATCATATCAGCTTTCCAGTAAAATTGGAGTAAAAACACATAGAGGTGGGGTAAACCCGCTTTGAGGAAGGTAGGAGCCCCTTCCTTCCCCCTCGTGTGCGTTCCAGTGGTCAGTGCTCCAAAACCGGAAGTGACGAAATGACGTTTTTTAGGGCCACGCCTAATTTTATTGGCTCTTTACCCCGATCACGGAAGGCCGGGGTCCCGAGGGACACGGCCGGTCCCCGATCGCCGCGATGCGGGCCCCTGAGGGCCCGCAAAGCAGCGAAAACAAGAGGACGTCATATGACGTCCACTTAGGATGGGGAGTCCACCTTGCCGACGTTTATTTACTATACGTCGGTAAGGAAGTGGATAAAGAGCCAATTTCATTGGCTCTTTACCCCGATCATGGAAGGCCGGGTTCCCGAGGGACACGGACGATGCGGGCATATGACGTCCACCCAGGATGGGGATTGCACCTTGCTGGCCTATAATTACTATACGTAAGGATGTAAGGAAGGGGCTAAGATCCAAACCAGACCCAAAGGGCCTGGTATGGACTGGGGGGTACCCTACGCAAATCTTGTCAGTGATTTTTTTGTATATTGCCGGGAACGGGCAATATAGATTACAGCTGCGAGTGATTTTAAATGACAATTTTTCCTTTGGGAATGTCATTTTGCTCTGGCTATGTTCTACACATCACAGAGATGCACCCTTTTACAGGCAGACTAAGGGGACCCCCCCCCCCCGGGCACAATATTTAAAGGAATATTTTTTTTTCACTTTAAGCATTATTAAAATCACTGCTCCTTTAAAAATTATGTTTTTTACAAACTTTTTTTATCATTGATACATGTCCCCTAGCGCAGGACCCGGACCCCTATAACCACTGTATGCCCAATTAATTACTTGCATATAAGCCTTCAAAATGGGCACTTTTGATTTTGGACGTTCGGGTCCCATTGACTTCAAAGGGGTTTGTTATTCGATTCCGAATTTTTGAAATGTTTGAAAGTTCTGGTGCAAACCAAACAGGGGTCCCTTTGGCTCATCCCTAATCCCCAGTTATAAGAGGGTGTGCACACTTACGCAACCACATTATTTTAGTTTTTTTATTTTTACTCCCCCTAAAAGATTTCAGTTTATTTTTCAATTGAGTTGTATAGTTTATAGGTCACATTAAAGGTGGAAAAAGTACTGAAATGATTTATCTTTGTCTCATTTTTTTACATCACAGAAACCTAACATTTTAACAGGGGTGTGTAGACTTTTTATATCCAGAAATTGTGTGGTTTTATGGATGTTGATCTTCTTGATGTCTGCAAGTAGTTATATCATGTTTTGCATGTGTTTTAGGCAGTAAGTGAAATTTTCATACTCACAATTTATATATCAAAATAGTCTGAGGAGTCTTGGAAATGGTTACTTTTAATTTGTTTTGCTAACCTACTAGGCAAGGTAAAATTATGTTATTTTTATAGATCTTTCCTTTCCATTCCTGGCATGGAATATACAATTCAGACTATTTCTGAGGGGAATGCATGTTATCCCATAAACACCTAGGTGTTCTAGCTGTATTAAGGCAATCATATGGTAGGTATGATAACAGAATTGTTAAAATAATCATTTGTGATTTTATTACTGTACCCAGTGGTACATAGTAAGTGATTATGCTCATATCAGTGATAGTGGCCATTCTTTACTTCATAACTATAGGGCTATACTGCATTTACCTGTGTATAGTTAGGTCAAACAAACTGAATTTTGCAATGAGGCAGCAATTTTTCTGTCAGCATTGTTATATAGGCAATGACATAGTTGGAGAGTTAATTAAGATGATTGTAAAAGGATACATACCTGATTCAACAATAGATAAGCTAATACCTTTAAACCTGCCAGAAATCCAATGAGCTCTTCATTTTATGTGAGCTGACAGAAAATTTCCTTTACTGTACCTAAAATATCAAGCAGCGCTGTCAGTTATGGCCAAGTCAGTCTCTACTAAACTACATAACACTCCATTTCCTAACATCCATAACCTGGGAGGCTTCTGGGCAGGGCTGACAACACTGCTTTAGATTTCAGCTCAGCAGAGGGACACGGGCTGTTCACTTACCTTAATAAATGAAGCAAAGCTTTGCTGTCCTCCATCAACCAATCATGTTCAAGAAAAAATACTGTTTTTCAAAATTTCCCTAGCACATGGTTATTATTTGGAAAGATAATTCTCATCACATTCACAAAGCTAAGGAAAAAATCCTCTGCAAAGTGAACAACCTAGTTAACTTAAGTAAATCATCCTATCTGTGTTGTTATCTCACACTCAAGCATCTACTCACACATACTATACAATTCATGAATACATACATAAAGTCTAAAAAATAATAATCTGCTTTTGCGTTTAGATTAACAATTTAAAAAGAAATGTGTTTAAAAAATGGTCCTTAACATTTTATAAAGCTGTTTTACTTTTGGGTGTTCTGGACAATAAGGTTGAAATTGCACACAATATCACTCCATCCATCATTGTCCCCTCCCATCTAACTAAGCATACCTAACATGATAATATGTCAATTTTAATTCTAGCTGCAGTTCTTTCTTAGAGCAGAACTTTGCTGTAAAGGAGAATTTCCACTCTTCCTCCTCCTTCCGCCCACTCATATTTGGATTTTTGTTTTTGGGGGAGCGGGCACCTCATTTTGGTAGGTACGGACTCTCACCTCTGTGAACTTTACAAGAAAGTTCAACCCCCTTCCCTGCCCAAAACCTTCTAGAACATGTCACAGGTCTCAGGAGGATAAGGGACTCACGTATGTGCAGTGGGAAGCTGGCTGTGAAACCACAGCCGGCTTCCCGCAGTCAACATGCTGGTGTCGGGGACCCACAGACCAGCAAAAAACCAACCTGGGTGAGGAAGACGCTGGATCCCTGGGCAGGTAAATGTCTGCTTACACGATTTGGCCCAGGCAGGAGAGATAAGGAAGCCAGAGTTACCTTAACCTCCCTGGCGGTATGATTATGTCAGATTTTTGCATCTAAAAGCAGTACATTGTTTTGCATAGAAATTTGGTGTTTTATATTGTAGGCCTGTAATTATTAGGAATAACTCACTTAAACCTGTCCAAACAAGAGTCTAGTAGACATCCCAGATATGATAAAGTTTGAAACAAGAAATCATAAATTATAATATAATAAATAACTATAAATAATTTTCAAAAATAATAATATAATAGTAATAAAATGTATTCAATAATGTAATTAAATCAAAAACACTGAAATTTGCTCAGTTGCAGAATTGTCGCTGTCGTCACTTTCAGTGTCTGATGAAAATTTTGCCAAAAATCAGTATCACTCAATTCTGCAAATGATTCTTATTTACTATCGCTGTTCACTAGCTGGTGAAAAAACACTTTTGACATAAAGGGACACTTTTTGGTTGCCATGGACATTCTCAAGTTTCCAGGCAGAAAGAATGACATATATAATATACAAGTGCATGCAGGGCACTGGGCAAACCACTAGGGACAAAGGGGATCTGAAATGATTTCATATAGTAATGTAATCTTACAGATTACAGTGTACTGTATGTTTACTATGTGTTTCACTTTTTGAATTTGCTGCCAGTCTCCACCCCCCTGCGACGCAACGCTTGCAGGGAACAGAGCCCGGCACACAGAGGAATTGGGCAGAGGACACAGCCCACAGACACAGCGGGGGGACATCGCTGGATCCAGGGGACAAGGTAAATAATGCTGCCTGGATCCAGCCATGCAATCTCGGGTGTGGGTCCGGGTTACCACTCTTGGTACAGAAATTTCACCCCAAGCCACACTCGGGAATACGCCAAGGGGGTTAATGGGGGCATCACATATGTTCACCTGGCATGATATGCTGCTTATTACTGAGTAGCAATATCTCTAGTGAGTTTGCATTCTGTCTGGTGACAAGTGGATATCTTTTGATCACGGAGGGAGATCTCATGGATAGTTGTGTTTGTTGTGGTCATACCCATGTTTATATTTGGTGAACAGTGTGTGTAACTAGTATATTCACTATTGATTTATATACTACACCAGGGATATGCAATTAGCATGTACTTGTAGTTCTGCAACAGCTGGAGGTCTGCTAATTGCATATCCCTGTACTACACTATGGTCCCTCTTTTGTTGCTCTGGTATGTGAGCTTTGTCTGTACAGCAATCTGATACCCCTGTGGCAGATAGAGGCTGGAGTGGATTTAAATAGGAACACCCTATTAACTACAGACATGTGTTTTTGCTGCCTGCTGTTTAAGCTGCCATTGATTCTGGTGCATTTTCACTTTGATGGGTGATTGAAGTTTTATAGATCTTCGTTTGATGCACATGTTATGATGAAGAAGGAAATTCACTGAATTTGAATTTGAAAGTGATTTTTCACACACTGTTTATTTGTATAAACACTTATTGTTTTTTGGTGCTACATTTTCGCCTTGAACTCTTTTTTTGGAACCTGGGGAAGTTCTTTTTTAAATATACAAAAGTTCTATACTGCAACGAAAGAAAAAAAATGTATTTTTATGAACAAGTGATAAAATTTCAATTATGTTATAATTTTACATGTTGAGGATTTCTGATGTAATATCAGCTACCATCTGAATGCCTAGTTTAACTGTGCACCTACTGTTCTCTTTTATCACATAATTATTGCAAACTATAAAAGTTTACAGTACAGATAAACTGATTTCATTAAGAACTAACATAAAGCAGTGGTTTTGTGACCACAGAACAGCCAGTGTGTCTTGTTAACAGTATCTTAAGTCTCAACCTGCTCTTCTGACCTGACAATTACTTTTACGGCTAATTAATAAAAACAAGGTATTTCTAATGCAACAAACAAGGGCAAAATGAGAAAACTTAAATAAAAATAACTTGTGTTCTGAGTAGGGTTGCCACATCATCCCTTTAATCCAGGACACATATTAATTACACAGGTTCTGTGGCTGATTAAGGTAGTAATTAAACTCAGTTGGTGCCTTGTCTGCAATAACTTAGCCTCAGAACCTGTGTAATTCATATATGTCCTGGATTAAAGGGATGATGTGGCAACCCTGGTTCTGAGAGGTTCCCATATTATACCCACCCCCTTCACAGAAGCACCCACCTAATGTTAAAGGACATATGGGTCTTTATCCCGTAAAAGGGACTCTGCATACCTATGGGGAATGTAGTGGTGCACTGATATTTTTGTTTAGTTCTAGACAGCTCAGCAACTACTGTATCTCTTGCTTTAATGATTTTGTACAAATCAAGTTCTCATTAGCCTACACTTCTTCTACGCCTTTTATGAATGTTTAAAGCAGAACTTACAATAAAAAGCTAGTTCCACTTTATATAGCAGGGCTCCATCACAAATAGCAGCTTTAACATAAAAATAAAAAAATTGAAGGGAAAAGTTATTGCAAATACTTACGCTCTTCCTTGTTGCAGCGTGTAATGCAATGGTCCTTGTGGCAATAAGACAACACGTAACTATGGATAAGCCGAACAACCCCCGGTTCGGTTCGCACCAGAACATGCAAACAGACAAAAAGTTTGGGCGAACATCCGAACACCATTAAAGTCTATGGGACCAGAACATGAAAAATCAAAAGTGCTAATTTTAAAAGCTTATATGCAATTTTATTGCCCTAAAAAGTGTATGGGGACCCAGGTCCTGCTCTAGGGTACATGTATCAATGAAAAAAAAAAATGTATTTAAATCAATTGTTTTTTCAGGAGCAGTGATTTTAATAATGCTTAAAGTGAAAAAAAAAGTAAAATTCCTTTAAATATTGTGCCTGGGGGGGTGTCCTTAGTCTGTGTATAAAAGGGCGCATCTCTGTGAGGTGTAGAACATAGCCAGAGCAAAATGACATTTCCATAGGAAAAATTGTAATTTAAAATCGCGGCTGTAATGTATTGCTGGTTACCGGCAATATACAAAAAAATCGCTGAAAAAAAGTGCGTGGGGTCCCTCCCCAATCCAAACCAGGCTCTTCAGGCCTGATTTGGATATTAAGGGAAACCCTGCGCCAAATTAAAAAAAATTATGTGGGGTTCCCCTAAAATCCAAACCAGACCCTTATCCGAGCATGCAGCCCTGACCGGTTAGGATGGGGGGGACGAGCAAGTGCCCCCCTCCTGAACTGTACCAGGCTACATGCCCTCAACATGGGGAGTATGGGTGCTTTGGGGGGGGCACCTCAAAGCACCATGTCCCCATGATGATGGGGACAAAAGCCTCTTTCCCACAAGCCTGGCCGGTGCTTGTGGGGGTCTGTGGGCGGAGGGCTTATCGGAATCTGGAATTTAATTTAATACGGAATTTAATAAGGGGGCCCCAGACCTGCCCCCTATGTGAATAGGTTTGGGGTACATTGTACCCCTACCCATTCACCAAAAAATGAGTGTAGTGTAAAAAAAAAATAAGAGACAGTTTTTGACAAGTCTTTTATTTTGTAAAATAGCTATTTTCTTCTTTCTTCCTCCATATTCTCCTGGCCCAGCCCTTCTTATTGTCTTCTGATTCTTCTTTTAGTCTCCTTGCTTCCTCTCTTCGTCGTCAATCTTCATCTTCATCTTCTTCTTCCACCGCCGCAGCTCTCCCCGCTGCTGCAGTCTGGCCCCTGCACGTTTCCCAGAATGGGCGGTCTTCCCAATGACAGTTCTTTTATAAGAAGGGGCAGGGCCACCCCATGACATAAATGGATGACCTGCCCCCTCGGACATCGCATGACGTCAGAAGGGGCGGGTTCACTCAGTTATGTCACTGGGTGGCCCCGCCCCTTCGCTTATCCCCACCCCTCCTACCATGTCAGGGCTGCGTGCTCGGATAAGGGTCTGGTTTGGATTTTGGGGGCACCCCACGCCATTTTTAAAAAAAAAAAATTGGCACAGGGTTCCCCTTAAATTCCATATCAGACCTGAAGGGCCTGGTTAGGATTTTGGGGGGGACCCTACATCATTTTTTTTTCATTTTGGCTTGGGGTTCCCCTTAAATTCCATACCAGAAATAAAGGGGCCTGGTTTAGATTTTGGGGGGATGCCACGTCATGTTTTTAAAAATTTTGGTGCGGGCCCTGCTGTTGTAAATTAGTTTAAAAATTGTGATAAATCAACTTTTTACTTGACCCTAAGTCCGGAGCCAAAATAACGCACCCCACAGAGATAGCAAATAGTTTTATGAACTACTACAGAGCACTGTATAACCTAAAAGAGGACCAAACTTTGCCCCAACCTTCGGTAAACTCCATACATAATTTCCTAAACCCATTAAAACTCCCATCACTTACCTCAGAAATGCGCAATAGCCTCAATGAACCTATTACCGAAAAAGAAATTAAAGCAGCAATCCACAAACTACCCCTCAATAAAGCCCCAGGGCCGGATGGGCTATCAGCGGAATATTACAAGACTTTCGTTGATACCCTGACCCCCCACCTCACAAAAACACTCAATCAAATTGTCCACTCGGCTTCCATACCTCCAGAAATGCTTAAAGCATACATTATAACGCTACCCAAAACGGGCAAGGACCCAACCCAACCGCAAAATTTCAGACCAATCTCCCTCTTAAATTCGGATGTAAAAATTTATGCAAAAGTACTCGCCAATAGATTAGCTAATGTAACACCGGAATTGATAAACTCGGATCAGGTAGGATTCGTTGCCAACAGGCAATCAGCAGACGGCACCCGCAGAATGATAAACCTCTTAAGGATTGCAGAAAGCCGTAAACTCCCAACTGCCTTCATAGCACTTGATGCTGAGAAGGCCTTTGATACAGTGCACTGGGGGTATCTGCAAGAAGTGCTTATCAAATATGGATTCAGTGGATTCCTACTTTCCGCCATCCTAACTTTGTACTCCAACCCAGCGGCTCAGGTATATACCTCCAGTGCACTCTCGGACTCCTTCCGAATTACAAACGGCACGAGACAGGGGTGCCCACTTTCACCCCTGATCTTCACCCTGGTCATGGAACCGTTCGCGGAGACTATTAGAACCTCAACAGAAATAAAAGGAATCCAGGTCTCTGGTAAACCCCATAAAATAGGTCTGTATGCAGACGACGTAATCCTGTCAGTCACTGAGATAGAACACTCTTTACCCAAAATTAAAGACGTCATTGACTCATTTGGCGAAGCTTCATTTTATAAAATAAACGTAACTAAATGTCAGATTCTTACTACACATATAAACCACAAAATTAGGACTAAAATGAAACAAATATTGCCATGCAACTGGGAGAATGACCAAATCAACTATTTAGGGATAACCCTAACAGCAAACGCTAACAAACTGTATGAGGCCAACCACAAAAAACTGCTTAATACGGTCAACTCTGACTTATTGCACCTGGGGAAGCAAGAAATT
>BLSH010328685.1:433928-456955 GCA_018402905.1 Glandirana rugosa
TTGTCGCTCACTGTTCGAGACACGTCGGGTTGTCCGGGATAGGTTTAGTTTATGAGGACTGTTCTCCAGACTTACCGATAATCGATTCTTTCGGAAACTGAGGACCAATCACAACTCGCTTGGGCCTGACATTGCAAGCCCAGGCGTGGCTTGAAAGCCCACAGGCACCGTGCCTGGGCCTGTAAAGTTTTTAGCAAGCCCAAGCCAGGCCCCAAGACGATAAAATGAGGTGCACAACTCTTCGACGTCCCGTCGGTTAGTTGTTCGCAAAGTGACCAAACGGGAATCTTCGGTAGTGTCGGTACGGATGATTACCGTACCGACACTAACCGGCCACAGAACCCCGGACCGAACCCGAACGATTTTTGAAATGTCCGGGTCCGTGCCACGGACACCCGAAAGTTCGGTGCGGACCCGAACGTTACAGTCCGGGTTCGCTCAACACTAACCAGGAGTCAAAGGCTTTCTTAGCTAATAGCCATTCAGACCTCTTGTCAGGAGTATTTGATTTGGATAGGGCCTGTTGGGCTGCACAGAGCTTGTCACTCGCTGTTTTGTAATGGGATAGAGTGTGTTATTTGAAGGAGGCAGTGTATGAGATAATTCGTCCCCATAAATAGGCCTTGCCAGCTTCCCAGAACAAGTTAGGGTTGTCTGAGTGTGAAGAGTTGTGAGATTCAAAATCCTGCCACGCCTTTTCAATGAACAATTTAAAGTCGTCATTGTTTTGGAGGAAGGGAGGGAACCTCTAGATGTTGGGAGATTGTTTGTAATCGGTAAGGTGAAGGGAAATAGAAATTGGAGCACGATCTGATATAGCTATGTTGTGTATTTTGGATTTCGTCACCTTAGATACCAAATGTTCAGTACAGAAAATATAGTCTATCCTTGTTAGAGTATTGTGAGGATGGGAGAAAAAAGTGAATTCTTTGTCTACCGGGAGTCTCCAGATGTCGATGAGATTTAGGGAGCTCATAGTGGTGGCGAAATGTGTTGGTGAGGGTTCAGTTGGTGGGGGTTTGTCCCTCTTAAGGGAGGATCTGTCCTCCAGAGGGTGAAGTGTGTTGTTGAAATCCCCTCCTATTATGTGGGGAAGATGAGGGTGTTTCAGTAAGGTTACTGAAAGGTGGCTATAAAATTGTTTTCCTAGGCTGTTGTGGGCATAGATGTTAGTTATTAGATATTCTTTGTTCACGTATTGAATATGTGTGATGACCATTCTACCCTGGTTACCTGAGTCTACAGATATTATTTTGCAGTGGAGGTTTTTGTGGAGAATAATGAGGATGCCAGCCTTACGACCAATAGCTTCAGAGCATATTACCAAGCCTACCCAGAGTTTGTGCATGGGACTGAAAATCGTGAGAGGAAAGGTGGGTTTCTTGTAGGAGAGCAATGTCTGCCTTGAACAGTTTAAGATGGTGTAGAATTTTGAGCCTTTTAAAGGGGGACATGAGCCCTTTTATGTTCCAGGAAATAACGTTCATAAAGGGGGGTTAAGATGTGGTTGTTTTCACAGCTGGGTATGAATTATACAGCCAACTTTGTATGTGGGAGGCATTGGCATAACGTGGATGGCTGAGGCATGATGTAAAAAAAGTACTGGTGTTGGATTAGGGAGGTGAATGGTGCGTTTTAGATGTGCTTGTGGGGGAGGGCAATATAAACATAAAACAGTAGAAAAGCATATAACTGAGCTAGCAAAGAACTTCTCTTCTGTCCGAATAGGTAAACTGCGTAGGTATTGTATAAAAATCAGCGCCTTCCCTTATCTCAATCTGATTATCTATCAGGTTGTGCAAAAAATATTACTAATGTGTATATCTGTGTGAATAAACGAAATCAATAAATACAACCTGTACGGTCTCTTATGTGTAGAGAGGGGGCTGCTGTACTCAGGATATTCCTGCTAGAAAGCTGTTAAGTATAAATCAGCGCCTGACCATCTGGAAAGTGACTCAAACACACAAATTATATATCCTAAATAAATAATACAAATCAGAATATAAACATGTGTTGTTGATGTGAATACTCAAAATATGATCACATGTGTGAAAAAGTAAACATATATCAGCTAGTGTTTCACAACGAGCAACTGGGGGCTGCTATACTCAGGTAAAAACCTGCCGTGATACCATAGACAAAAAGTAAGCGCCAGTCCCAGAGATATTATGACAATAAAGACTAGTCCATAATTAAAGTGATGAGTGCTTCAAATAAGGTGCAAATCCGTGCTCAAAAAACGTGCAGTGAGGTGACACACATTGATTGGTGACCCCCTATGTGCCCACACTCACCAGAGGTCATGGACTCACTGCTTTTCAGTCAGTGAGTCAAAAAAGCAAGGTTCTGGTGGGGGCTCTGAATCCCGGACGTCACTGAAATCCCAAGTGTGTGAATCCTTCCATTGGTATAGTATCCGGGGGCACTCAGAAGATAAATATAAAAAAGACCATAGTGTGTACTGTACAGCAGGTGTTTATTGCGCAAAGATAAAAATCCTACTTACAGAAACAAACAAGGTCTTCAGCATAAAGAGTAAAAATCCCGTCAATGGCATAGGATGACAATGATGGCGTGCGTTCCACTGCAGACCACCGCAAAAACCGGAAGTGACGTGTGTTGACTGTGACGGACCGGAAGTGACGTCAACACGTTTCGCTCGTCAAGTGAGCGTCATCACGGACGATACGCACACAGGAGCAGCAGCCGGTCCGAGCAGTCAGAAGCGACGAGTGCCTGCGTGGGTAGTCTCCCAAAAGAGTGTCTCATATGGGTACTGTGGTTCATAATTAGCCCATTCAGGATGTTAGTACCAGCAGCTCCCGTTGCAAGGAGGTGGGAGGAGGAACAGATAGAGTATGGGGAAAGTGAGAAGGTAATAGGCCAGAGCCCCACAAAAAATGTAACACTAGAAAACGTAAGGGAATTTTAAACTGGTTCCAAGGAGGAAAAGTAATGCAATGTGCACATAGTAAGTTCAGAGACAGTGAACATTGAAGAGCATGAACAAACAGAGATATAGTTACCCAAGGAAAGTTAAGGACTGTGGGCCTGGTGGTTAGGTGGAGTTGACGGTAGTCAGCGCTGTAAGGGTTGGTTATTTGAGTTTGAGAACATTAGGTGTTTTGGAGAGTCCTTTCTTGGGCTTCTCTGATGCAGTGGATGAATTGATGTAGAAGGTGCGTTGTTTTGGTTTGGGTGCGTGGAAGCACGGAGGGAACGGAGAAATAAGTTCGTGGAAGGTGAGTTGTTCCCCATTAGGAGCTTTTAGATGGAGTACCGCTGGAAATGCAAGAGTAAATTTGATTTGACGTTGGAATAGTTGCGAGCAGATGTTTTGGAACGCTTTTCTCTTCTTGGATACCTCAATGGAATAATCAGCAAAAATTTGTATTTTGATGCCATCTATCTGCAGGGTTCTTGTCGGAATGTTTGTAAAATATTTGTTTTGTCGGCATAGTTTAAGTATCTGGCTATGATGGGGTGTGGGGAGGTTCGTTCCGCATTGTACTGGTCCAGCCGGTGGGCTCGTCCTACCATCGCAGGAGCAGCAAAGCCTAGGGTATTAGAAGAAATCTGGTGTCAAAAGGGACTTGTTCGTGTGCTCCTGTGCGCGTTCGCGCGCACCTATGTGCGTATGCGCATGCCTGGCGGCTCCATTTGACCTAAGTGCACTCTGCAGCAAGTGCTGTCTGATCTATAGCGTTTAGTGTGTGTTCCTGAGCAACCTGTATCTGATTATCTGTTCCTGTGACCCGGCTTGCCTGACCCTGCTGATTTCTGCCTTCACCGACCCCCTGCTTGTCTACGACCACTCTCCTGCCTGATCCTCTGGTACTTTTGCTGCCCGCCTGTTGATGACCCTGCTTGGACCCAACCATCCACCTTCCTGCTCCTCTTGTACCGCACCGCCAGCCTGTTTCACGACCCGGCCTGTATGACCACGCTTCTAGTGCACAAGTGCACCAACGGACTTCCTACCAACACCAGTGACCCAGTCTGACCCTCGTGCCATCCTGCACTCCCGAGCCACCTGTCTGCTCTACCAGGGGTTCCCGAGTCAGGGTAGTAAGGGAGGTTGCGTACTGCACAAGCCAGACTCTTCTACCAGGTACGTGACATAGGGCCTCTGGAATGCGCCAGGCACAGAAGTCTGACAGATTTTGGTTCTGAAGTGATTCCAGAACTTCCACAAAATGCAGATTGTTGTGTCTGGAGTGATTTTCCAGGTTCTTTGAGTTTTTTAATGATGAATTGATTTGTTTTTTCCTGAGACTGTTCCCGTACCCTGCATTTGATACAGCTCATCTTCTAGGTTTGAGATGCGATGTTCAGCTTCATTCAGTCTGGCTGAATGTTCTTTCAATTCTTTTTTCCATTGGGACATGCTGGCGTTGATCGCCTTCTCCACCGTGACCTCAATTGTGGGGTTGAGGAGTGTTGCAACCGCCCTTGCAATGCGGTCTGTATCGCTGTCTCCTTTGTACTGGAAGAGCGATTTGTGGGGCTGATCCTACCTCCATCCCATTGTCCTCAGGAGCCATCATGCTTGGAGAACCTGCCAATGTGTCAGAGGGAGCCGCAGGCAAGCTGGCTGGAGCCACGGACATGTAGGCCGAAGCCGGGGCCTCTATTTCCGGCCGTTGCATAGGTTGTGGCCGCGGCGCCGATTTCTCTAAATAGCGGTCCATGGCTGATTGGAGGGAAGCCGCTGGGGGTGATTTCAGGCACCTGGGCTGATTTTTTATGCCGATTTTAGAGCACTCTATGGGAGCTGAGGTGTAAGACAGCTACTCCATACGATGCAGGAACCGGAAGTATGGTGTGCTAGTGTGATAGTGGCCTTGATATGTTCAATTTGCAGCTACATCATTTGATTGAGGTGGCTCATGTGAGATGGCAGTCAGGCTGGTGGTGAAGTATCATCACTATTCTGAGTTATTGGTATCCGTTAGCTGACTTTGATGGCAGCAAAAAAGTCTGCAGGAATGGCACAGCTTGGAGGTTATTGATGAGGGGTAGAATAGGCAAAACTGGTTGGCTTGTCAGACCCATTAACAGCAAGGGAATCAAATATTTTGCCTTCCCAGATACAGTATGTCAGTTTATGCCTTTTAATATTTATGGCAGGTTTTTGGGAATTACTGTAGCCCTAGGAGCCTCTGAACCAATGTAAGCAGTTGGGGGAGTATTGGCTTCAGGCTTTAACATTTTTTTTTGGTTTTGTAGAATATGTAGAATATTCCTATGATATGTATTTCTAACATACCTAAATTGTGTAAGTGTCTTTTTTTATGAGGGTTCAGTTTAGGAGGGGGAGATTGTGTTATTAAGGGAGTAAGATGGCCACTGCACCAGTCACAAATACTGCATGCGAGAAGCTGACCCAGGCAGACATGTCTGAGTAAAGCTCTGCTCCACCGGAGACACAGCAGCCGGACAACGCCGCATACAGGCTTCTCCCTACACACCTAACGCCTTCCCTGGATGGGGCCAGCACACGGGGTGCCTGAGGATGGTACTGGTCAGCTCCAAGTCATGGATGAAGACAAAAAACATCAAGGACGTGCTCACCAGGCCACATCCCAAGATGGCACCGGCCTCCCTGTGGGCTGCCCTCACTCAGCCGAGCACACCACGCTCCACTAAGCAGGCACAGCGTCCCAAGCCACAGCAGCATGACTTCACTGGTGAGTCAGACTCCGAGGGGAAAGCAGTCAGCAGTTATTCATGGGGACATGTTCGCTAAGTTTGAGTCTATGCTTCAGAAGGCCCTGAAGCACACCTCAGACCGAATCACTGACAGACTGACTAAGGAAATAAGGGAGCTGGGGAGAAGAACCGCCGAACTGAAGGATCAAGTAGACGACACAGAATGTCAGAATCAATGCACCACAGATGAAATAGAAAACCTCAAGGAGGAAAATTTAATGTTGTAATCATGTCTTGAGGACTATGAGAATAGGGCCTGCAGATCAAACTTAAGGATCAGTCCTTGATGCTCAGGCAACTATGCTGGCACTCTTCCAGGAACTTTACCCAGGCATACCGGTCGAGAGACTTGAAATGGACAGAGTCCACCGCGCTTTGGCCCCCCGCAAAGGGAACACCCCCCCCCGCGGGACATAATAGCGAAATTCCATTTTTTTCCTCACCAAAGAGCAGTTACTGGCTGCGGCCCGAGATAAAACTCCCCTGTCCTTTCAAGGCTATACATACCAGCTTTACTCTGACCTCTCACCATCCACGGTGGTTAAAAGGAAAGCCCTTAAACCCATGCTAGCGGTTCTCCAACAGCACCAGATTACCTACCATTGGGGGTTCCACTTCTCGGTACGTTTCACCCATCTTGAGACCAAATACACGTGCCGCACCGCCTCGGAACTCCAATCTGCCCTGCAAGATATGGGACTTCTTGACCAGAGCCCCGCCAAGGACAAGCAACGCAGACGCTCAGCTTCCAGGTCCCTGCAGAAGAACCCCCCGGCCCATGGGACTGTAACACTAAAAAACCTCCATAAGCGGGGCCGATTCGATAACCCCGCTACAAGCACCAATATGGACGACTCAATGGACTGAGTATTTTTTCTTTCTTCTTTTTTTATGTGCTCATATTACCTCCTACAATGGAGCCTTTTCTTTGCCTATTAGCAGACATGCCATTATTACACATGGGTTGTGCAGATTAACACTCACCCTACGTGTTATCCCTCCCAGTTAGCTAGCATACACACCCGGACTACTTAGAGACTTCTCACCTAGAAGCCCCAAGTACTGCTTCAGTACATGTTTAATGTTATTGGTGTCCCTATTGTTAGACAAGACTGTGTCTCCCAGTTGGAACCATCCCCACACCCTTGTCACCCCTGGAGCTCTGCAGGGGTTTAGCAGAGCTTCGGGCTTGACTATGTTTTTTGTGGGGGCACGCCGGGCCTCGGCCTAGCTTGCACTCACAAACACTTTATATCTACAGTTTTTCTTGCATTGTTATTTATCAGTGGAAATAAGGTTTCTCTTTTCTTCCCCCCTTTCTATGTCCCCTCTACCTTTTTCTTTCTTCCTGGAGTGGTGGTGTTGGTGACGACCTCAACAATGGTGAGTACTTATTCTCAGATAATCATTGACACACCATAGCCCTCCCTGACCATATGTACCCTAAATGTCCAGGGCTTCAGTTCTCCACATAAATGTACCAAAGCACTTAAGTCCCTAGCAGCAGCCAAAATTCACATAGCCTGCTTGCAGGAAACTTTTCGGACAAATCTACCCCAAAATATCTGAGCACCTCATACCCCCAATTTTATACGGCTTCAGCGTCCACCATAAATGGAGCACCCTAATCGCATTTCATCGTATTACTCCCTTTTCTCTAACCTCCCAGATCAAGGTCCCGGAGGGCCATTACCTGATACTCACAGGCCATATATCTGATGCAGAGGTGACAATAGTCTCCTACTATGCTCCCAACAGAAATCTGACCTCCTTTCTATCACACCTTTTCCAGCTTGTATCCACTCACAAATCGGGCACGGTTATAATTTTTGGCGATTCAAATCAGACTATATTCCCCTTTCAGGATAAATCCCCCCCCTGCTCCCCTCCCAAATTCAACTAAACAAACCTTACAACATCTCATTTCTAAATTTGCTCTGGTTGACACCTTGAGAGGTACACCTTTTACTCTCACCCCCATAAGAGCTTTTCTTGAATAGATCACATCTTCCTTGCAGCTAGCCTAGCATCGGAAATTCTGTCTTCAGTCATAACCCCCTACACATGGACAGATCATGCGGTAGTCTCCACCACGATCTCACCCCCGTCCCTAGAACGCATGACACCTCCTGGTGCCTAAACGAGACCACCTTGACCAACCCATCGTACAGGCTAGAAATCAAAATTGCGATCAAGGAATACCTATCTCATAACACCGACTATATTTCCGTGCTAACCCTATGGGAGGCACACAAGCCTGTTATACGTGGTAAACTGATTCAACAGGCCTCTGTCTTAAAACGTAAGGCTCTCTTTACAAAACTTGAAAAAATGCTTCAACTGTAGTTATGAATTATCCCAAGCTCACCCATCCCCAGCAGCTTACAAGAGACTAGAGCAATCTAGGCTGGACCTTGACCTCTTTCTCTCTGATTTGGCTGACAAGCTCTTATGCAGGAGACAGCACAGGACTTACATGAAGGCGAACAAACAGGACACTCACATGGCCCCAGCCCTACGAGCCATTAACAAACCCCACATGGCCATAAGGTTAAAAACGACTCAAGACGGCTATATGAGCAACCCGGTGAAGATCCTAGAAATCTTTCGTTCCAACCTAGTCAAATTGTATACACACTCCCAGCCCTTTAATGTAACCATGGCAGACCAACTACTGTCTAACATAACTCTCCCTACATTGACCCAATCCCAAAAGGAACAGCTTGAGCACTCTGTCTCTGAAGAGGAAGTGACACTGGCAATTAAGACACTGAAAAAACACAAAAGGCCAGGCCCGGATGGTTTCTCGGCCACCTACTTTAAACAGTTTAGGCACATCCTAACCCCGCTACTTGCCAGTGCATTCAACCCTTTGTTGAGAGGACATTTGTTTCGCCCAGAAACCCTTACTGCGATTGTAGCCATGATTCACAAACCAGGCTCTGATCCCCCCCTCCTGGAACAACTATCGCCCCATATCCCTTTTAAACCTCAATATAAAGCTCCTTGCCAGAATTCTGGCCAACCGCCTCAACCTTATAATTGGTAGTTTAATTCACCGGGACCAAACTGGGTTCATCCCAACTCGTCAGACTGGAGAGAACATAAGAAGAGCCATTCTGCTCTCCCTGGTCGCCAGGAAGAGGAAAATTCCCTCATGCTTTCTATTCCTAGATATTAAAAGGGCCTTTGATACGGTGTCCTAGCCCTATATGACATATATTCTAAAACGCTGGGGGTTCGGCAAACATTTCCTAACCTGCACATCCTCTCTATATTAAAGGCCCAAAGCATACGTCAAATATGCGGGCTATAAGTCAGATACTTTTGACATCCAGAGGGGTATGAGACAGGGTTGCCCCCTCTCCTCTCTATTATTCGCCCTGAGTATAGAACCCCTCGCGCAACTAATCAGATATGATGTGAATATCAAAGGGATAGAACTTGGGGGAATACATCACAAAGTCTGCCTATTCGCAGACGATGTGCTCCTCTTCATGACGAGCCCACACACCTCTGCCCCAAATCTCCTTACTCTTCGACACTTTAGCCAAATCTCAGGATTGACCATCAACCCACACAAGTCCAGGATCCTTGACGTCTCTTTATCTGCGCCTGAGCGAGCCCTGGCCCAGTCCTCCCTGCCCTTTATATGGGTCCCACACCTATTGCCTTGCCTAGGCATCAATCTTACAGCATCATACTTGGATCTGTTCGCAGTTAACTTTCTTCCTCTCCTGAAACAAATCACGTCACTACTATCCCAATTGTCCCCTCTGCCTATCTCATGGTTGGGTCGCATCAATGCCGTGAAAATGGCCATCCTCCCCAAGTTTCTGTAGCTTTTTAGGGCCTTGCCCATTCCCCTCCCCATCTACTTTTTGCGCCTCACACAAGCGAGGGTTATGTCATACATATGGGGTAAAACCAGACCTAGGATCATCAGGTCCATCCTTATCCAACCTAGATCACGCCACACAGTTGGCTCTCCTTCTTAAGTACCATGCAACTAAGGAAACCCCTCTGTGGGTTACAGTCGAATCAGTGGACCTGAATCCTATATCTGTAGCTAACCTAATGTGGCTTGCCCCCAAAGATCGGGCTTCAATCGCTAACCCAGTGACAAAATTCTCCCTATCCATCTGGGACAAACTTAAGCATTCGGGCGGCCAACTCTCACCACATAACCTCCTACTCTCTTTCCTCCGTAACCCAGCCTTCTCCCCGGCCTGGGACTCCCCGGCATCCTTTCACGCCTGGTTGTCCGCTGACCTATTTAGGCTATCCTCAATTGTCTCATCCTCCTTCTTTCATACCTTCCCAACTCTATGTGAATCACATGGCCTACCACAGTTTGAACTGTTCCGCTATCTGCAAATCAAAAACTTCTACTCCCCACTCCTCAAAGGCAGCACCCCACTAAACCATTTCACTCAGTTTGAGTCCTACTGCAAAAAAGACCCACACACCAGAGGTGTTATCTCAACAATATACGGCCTCCTGGTCAATAATAATGAGTCTGCCCCACCAAGCTACACAATCAGTTGGGAAGCGGATCTAGGGAAATCTATTGACGTATCTGACTGGTCAGATATATGGTCAAACACGGCAACCTTCTGCTGTAATATGTTAGCCAAAGAAATCAACTATAAGGTCCTGGCTCGGTGGTACCTAGTCCCCGCCAGAATATCCAAATAGGTCCCATCCTACTCACCACTATGCTTCAGGGGATGCTCAACCCCTGGAACCCACTTTCACATCTGGTGGAGTTGTTCTGTGGCTCAGATATTTTGGAAGAAAATCTTTGACATAGCCAAGACCCTGAAAACTCATGTTACTATGGACCCCATGGTGACACTGCTAAAATTGAAACCATCAGAACTCACCCATTCCCAGTTCAACCCACTCATGCATTTGGGGTCCGTGGGTCAAACATTTTTTCCCATCGGATTTCGATCCTGCACTGCTGCAGCCCTGTTGACCTAATTCCTACAGTACCCACCTCACCTAAAGCTCTCTGTGTGTTTAATCGTCTCCACACCAGCACTACAGACCCTATCCCCTTTCTCCCCCCTCTATATCTCCCTTTTCTTCTCTTCCCCCGATCCTATCACTTCTCTTGCTCTGTCTGTTTGTTTATTTATCCTGACCCCCTCAGTTTTCTCATATGCTTTCTCTTTTTATTGGTTGTTCTCAAGTTTATCTTTGCATCATCACCAGTTTGGCATAGGGGAGGGCGGCCTCAGTTAAACCCTCCTTTACTATCCCACAGGTAAATTATACCCCATCGTACCTGTCTCACCCTTCAACCATAATAACGCTGTGTCTGGTCAGTAGCCCCCCGAGTCGGGTCAAGTTGGCACCCTCTAGTTTTGCCTAAGATGCGTTACTACCAATAGCCTCAGCCTCAGGGCTCTCCCCCCAGATGTGCAGACCAATCAGCCAGGCCCTCTCCCATGATGCCTTAATCCTCCAGACTTCCTTGGTGGCCGGTGGAGTGCACCTCACCTGGCTGTAGCCATATCATTGCCTACTGCATATCCATCCTGCCTACCTGCATGGATACAGCTAGTACCCAGTCGGGGTATCCGGTAGGGTAGGCATCCTCATCCCGTTATGAAATGCAGGCAGATGATTCAGTTTGTTGGTTTTCCACACCACATCAAAGGAACGGGCTTTAGAGGCCCAGAATTACCCCCTCTGGCTATCCTATACGGGAGCTTTTTGACAGTAGTTGGCAGTGATGCAGCCCTCCCTTGGCCACATCAGTGTCTGCCACTGATGTGCCCGAGCTGAGCTTCAGCGATCTTACCATAATGAATGTTGAATCTTATTAAACCCAAGCTCTAGGGTAACTTTTGTGTATACAGCATATAGTACATGTTCTGGAATACTTCATGTACCCTTGTGATCTACTTCTGTCAATATGACGACCCTTTGTCAACTGTACTTTATAATACTCCAATAAAATGTTGAACAAGAAGAAAAAAAAAAAAATATATATATATTTATCTCATAAACATAAACAAATGTATAAACTCACTATATATTTCCTATAAGCATAATAAGCAGGTAGGTATCTAAGAGCTACAGCAAGGTTCTTTCCCAGAGGTCAAATGTCTTTAGTATAATATTACACATAACAAGTAGGTCAAGCTGAGTGAGTGATTGAGTTTTGTAAAAGATTGCCAAAGTTTGTTCATGTAATATCTACCTTGCTTTGTAATCTAATTATCTGAAAGCTTTAAGCCTGCATCTGCCAAACGGTCTCACAGTTAGTAACAGACCAAAAATAAAGCACAGAACAAAGAACCTTAGGGATTCTGCTGGCCTCTTTAACGGCCAAGTTTGTTAACACAGTTTCTTTAAAGAATTAAAAATATAAGATTTGTACATGAATCGTTGAAAGATGAGAAAAGTGTAACTTTCAAAAAATAGGTCATCCTTCATTAAAACAGAAAAAAAGCAGTTTATATGGTCTTAATGTTTAAAAAGCGTGCAAAGGTCAACATAGATAATTCCAATTATGATCATGCATAAAGATGAATAATACTGTTTTATTTATTTATTCCTATTTGGTTATAAAGGTTCTTCCTACAATAGTTAAATTCCACTGCTTTGTCTAGTGTTTTCAAGATGTGCTCCAAATTACAGTTATAATATATATATATATATATATATATATACATATACATACAGTACAGACCAAAAGTTTGGACACACCTTTTCATTCAAAGAGTTTTCTTTATTTTCAGGACTATGAAAATTGTAGATTCACACTGAAGGCATCAAAACTACGAATTAACACATGTGGAATTATATACATAACAAAAAAGTGTGAAACAACTGAAAATATGTCATATTCTAGGTTCTTCAAAGTAGCCACATTTTGCTTTGATTACTGCTTTGCACACTCCTGGCATTCTCTTGATGAGCTTCAAGAGGTAGTCACCTGAAATGGTTTTCACTTCACAGGTGTGCCCTGTCAGGTTTAATAAGTGTGATTTCTTACCTTATAAATGTTGGGTATTTATCAAAATTGAAGGCATACTGAACCAGCATGGCTACCACAGCATCTTGCAGCGGCATGCTATTCCATCCGGTTTGCGTTTAGTTGGACCATCATTTATTTTTCAACAGGTCAATGACCCCAAACACACCTCCAGGGCTATTTGACCAAGAAGGAGAGTGATGGGGTGCTGCGCCAGATGACCTGGCCTCCACAGTCACCGGACCTGAACCCAATCGAGATGGTTTGGGGTCAGCTGGACCGCAGAGTGAAGGCAAAAGGGCCAACCAGTGCTAAGCATCTCTGGGAACTCCTTCAAGACTGTTGGAAGACCATTTCAGGTGACTACCTCTTGAAGCTCATCAAGAGAATGACAAGAGTGTGCAAAGCAGTAATCAAAGCAAAAGGTGGCTACTTTGAAGAACCTAGAATATGACATATTTTTAGTTGCTTCACACTTTTTTGTTATGTAGATAATTCCACATGTGTTAATTCATAGTTTTGATGCCTTCAGTGTGAATCTACAATTTTCATAGTCATGAAAATAAAGAAACCTCTTTGAATGAGAAGGTGTGTCCAAACTTTTGGTCTGTACTGTATATATATATATATATATATAGTGACAATATAGGAAAATGTGACACAAGATTCACTTTTAGGGTAAATACGATGTTCCAGACTAGGGTTTCTGGGCAGAGAAAGCTGTGTATTTGACTTTCTCTGTATTCTACAGTTCTGAATCGGAACATTTATTCATGTGTCTGGGTTTTGCTAGACATCTGCAACCTGGCTGAGTACACAGGTGTGCAGTGTTGTTATATACTCAGGTCAGAGGATAGCTCAGGGCTCCAAGTTTGGAGACCACTCCCAATGGGGGAGATGGAAGGTCTCATTGAGGGGTCAGAGTGCCCAGGCAGAAGCTAATAGACAAATGGCCTCAGTTCCAAGTGTATTTTTTTTCCTTTTGGGATAAAGGTTTTACATAAATGATGAAAAAATGACCTTTGTAAGCACCCCTGTCAGTGGTAAATGTTTTTTTGCAACCTTCTAACAGCTACTTTGTCAGGAAAGCTTGGTCTGTTGAATCAAGTTGAATAATAACAGGGTCGTGGCTACCGTGCTACCATATGGACGCCTGAAGCAGAAGCTCTGCTCCAGCATCAGGAACCCAGCATGCCCGAGGAAACCTTACGGTCCAAAACCGACACCATTCTGCTCCTGAGAGCCCGCACATCAAGGAGAGATGACTCGCAAGTGAAAGGACTCCTCGCAGCCTAAGAAACTGCAAGATTTCTTCTCACCAGCAGTGAGGAGCCCTCTCCATGATGGCGCCGGCGGCGCGTCCCCGGCCTCTACACGCGGCTCTGCCTCTGCAACGCCCAGCCCTACCTCCCAGGGGGGATCTGATCGCCACTCCCCAGAGGCCTCCACACCGATGTCCCACAGCCCAGCTAAATCGAGGCCCTGGCTTTCGGAAGACCTCCTGCAGAGAAAGGTGAGCCCACACCATGAGTCCCTAGAGGACACAAGGGAATTAGCAGACACCATAAATACGTTCCCCACAACAAATCAGCCTATCTCAGACAACACACTACAGGACATGCTGATTTCTCTGTGGAGCTCCCTACATGCAGACATGATGGTTTGCATGAGGAGCTTTAGGGAGGAAGTACAAGAACTTGGGGAAAGGGTGGACCATGTAGAAAAAAAATGGGAGAATATGCTGCATCATACAACTCCTTAGTGGACTCCTATATTGAGCAGTCCGACGAGGTGGCCTGGCTGAGGTCAAAGATCGCTGACCTTGAGGACAGGTCACGCAGGAACAATGTAAAAATAAGGGGGCTCCTTGAGACCGTCCAGCCAGGCCAGCTACAACAATATGCTAAAGACCTCATTAAAGCATATCTCCCAGAGGTGCCACAATCAGAACTGCTTATTGACAGAATACATCGCCTCCCTAAGCCCTCTCATCTGCCTGAAAATATCCCATGGGGTGTACTCATGAGAGTTCATTTTTATCATGTCAAGTATCAGTTCATGATGGCTTTTCGCAAAAATACCTGTCCAGATGGAAAATACTCCACCATTCAAATTTACGCAGATCTCTCACAGTTTACAATGCAAAAACACAGGGCACTGGTCCCAATCACCAAGGCCCTACGTAACCATGATATTGTGTATAAGTGGGGGTACCCATCCAAATTGACTATCATGAAAGATGGGAAATCCACTACAATCTCCTCGATTTAAGAGGGTCTCAGTTTCTTACGTACATGGGAGATACTTCCCGAGCAATCGGATGGAAGCCCCCATCCCCCATCCAAAGTGAACCCCCAGGAAGAATGGCAATTGGTTTCACGTAAAAAAACAAACAAAAAAAATAATACCCAACCTCCTCAGGCCTGAGACCAACACTGCTTCATCTCAAAGATTCTGGTGCTATGGATCTTGCACTGCACAAGCTCCTCCTCCTCAACTAATGGGCAGTATACCTGCCGTCGGATCTACAATGGATCTTAATCTTTTACTGGTTCGCTCTGTTACTTGTTCCACAAACTGTTATTTATGTTATTTTTTTTTCCTTTTGTTTGCCTCAATGCTATCCGATGAGACCCTTTTAAGTTGGACTGGCTGGCCCTTCAGGACATCTCTGTGCACAACCTACCAGGACATCGCAGCCCAGGGAATGTGTTGCGAGGTGAGTGATTGCACCCCACACGGACTTAATATACTAACACCTACCTTACACAGTCATGGCCTTCAATGTAATCTCCCTTAATACCTATGGCCTGAACCATCCGGCCAAAATTACATGCGGACGTCCTTTGTGTACAGGAGACACACTTTTTGTCTAACAACCCGCCCAAATGCCAGTATCACAGCTACCCCCATGTTTACCTGGCTTCAGCTCAAAAGAAGAAGGCCGGAGTTCTCATTGCGGTCAAAGATTCTGTCTCCTTCGCTCCAAAAGACATTATTGCGGACCCTGAGGGCAGATATCTAATCCTCATAGGAGCACTTAACAACAGGACTTACACAATAGTCAACTTGTATGCCCCCAATCAGCACCAGCTGAGGTTTGTGAGGAGATTGTTCCGTAAAGTTAATAAGGTAAAATAAGGAATCTTAATCCTCTGCAGAGACTACAACATCACAAATGACTTCAGCATAGACTCTACAACAAAAGCAAAACACCCTCTCCCTTCACTACAAAACTTCCTACATGCAGAAGACATGTATGATGCTTGGAGGTGCCAGCATCCTGGCGAACGGGACTATACTTTCCATTTCTCCAGGCACAATACATATTCTCGCATCGACATGATAATTGTTGATAGAAATGTTCTGCCTAGGTTGTCCTCCTCCACCATCCATGACATTTTGTGGTCTGACCACGCCCCTGTGTCAATATCGGTGGCAGAGGGTCATACCCTGAATCAGCCGAGGGTGTGGCGTGCTAACACAACACACGTATTCTTCACTCTCCAACACATGTAAGTCTGATCACTAACCAACTGAAGACCTTCTTTGAAACAAACATGGGAGAAAAAGAAAAGCCATAGAGTCTCAAAACAAGGCTCAAGCCTCTGGGGACCTAGCAAATAAACTAAACAAACTTAGTTTTGACCTTAGGAACTTGCTCCTGGAACAGTATAGCAAATATGTAGATAAGCTTAAACTAACCCATTACTACTCTGGCAATCGGGCGGGTAAAATATTAGCACGTAGACTCAAAGAGCGTAGAATACGCTCAAGGATCCCCTATCTGACCAGGCCCTTAAGATAATAGCAAAATTGTAGACCCTAATGCCATTGCAGACTCTTTCGCAGATTTTTACTCCTCTCTTTATAAACTCAGGGAAGACCCCAACACCACCCAACCATCAAATGAGATGATTCAATCTTTCCTGAAATCCATTAATCTCCCCTCGATCTCCAAGAGCCAATTAGAAACACTAAATGCCCCTATCACTATGTCAGAGATTTTAAAACTGACCACAACCTTGCCACAAGGGAAATTCCCCGGGCCAGATGGGCTCCCCAACAATTACTATAAGATATTCCGTCATATCTTAGCCCCCAGATTGGAGGAAGTATACTCCCAGGCTATGAGCTGTGCCTCGTTCCCCTCGGGAATGCTCAAAGCATATGTTGTCACTATCCCGAAACCTTTAGACCGATATCATTACTTAACTCCGATGTAAAACTATACCCTAAAATCTTGGCACACAGACTTCTGCCAATCCTCCCTGAGCTAATAAACCCAGATCACACAGGCTTCACTGCCGGAAGACAACCTTCTGATGCTACCAGGAGGGTAATAGATATAATTCAATATGCAAGATCCTGTCGGATTCCTTCTCTGCTCCTCTCTTTGGATGCGGAGAAGGCATTTGACAGGATCCACTGGGGATATGTGAGGCAGGTCTTATTAAAGTTTGGCCTTGGTGGAACTATCTTGTCAGCCATTCTGGCTCCCTATTCTACCCCTTGTGCCCAAGTATTCACCTCAAATACCCTTTCCAAGAATTTCAACATCACCAATGGGACTAGGCAGGGGTGTCCCCTGTCGCCCACCATTTTCAACCTTCTCATTGAGCCCCTTGCGGAAAAGATAAGGTCCCACCCCAATATCGCAGGAATAACCCTTAAGAATAAATCTTCCCACCACATTAACTTATTTTCTGACGATATTATACTATTCATATCAGCCTCGGCAGACACCCTACCCCATGCCTACAACACCCTGAACTAATTCAGTAAAATATCTTATTATAAGGTCAACTGCACTAAATCCTTGATACTGAACAAAGGGATCCCTTCAAAACTCCAATCCAGATTGATGGCAACATTTCCATATTCCTGGGCGAACTCTACTATACCACGCCTAGGCATCAATCTAACAGCTGACCCCTCCAAACTAGCAGAGGCAAAATTCCCACCCTTAATAGAAAAAAATTATCAAAGAAATAAACAGACTTGCTAAAATAGAATTGTCCTGGATGGGGCGATTAGCCTCATAAAATATCTGAGGGAGCATCAACATTTTGTTTCTGTTTCGTACACTGCCTATCCCACGTAAACCCAAATATCTGAAAACACTCAATAAACTTCTAAAGAACTTTATATGGCAATTTAAACATCCCAGATGCGCCAAATCCATTCTAGTTAAACATACGTCCTCAGGGGGTATGGGACTTACTGACCTTCAAGACTATTATTACGCTTCGGGGCTCACACAACTCAAAACCAGTTGAACAACCCTATCCCGTGGCGTGATATAGAGAGGACATAATCCCCTCTAAAGATCTCAAAACCTTTCTTTTAGTGGATGCTTGGAAAACATACCCTCTCCATCAGTTCCCAATAACTATTCAGGCTACCTTACTAGCGTAGAGACGACTCTATAAACTAGAGACGGGCCCTGAAAACACCATTGACATTCCTATACCCATAGAAGTCCTATCCGAAGCAGTACCCAATTTAGCCACGTCAAAGTGGCACGATAAAGGTATTGAATACATCTCATACTTATATAGGGACAACAAATTAAAACCCTTCCAGGATTTACTACAAGAATTTGACCTTCCGCAAACGGACCAGTTTATGTATAACCAAATTTCCCATTTTCTGCGATCCCTGACAAACCCTCAAATTCTCCTCCACAAAGATGCATGGGAATACTACACCAATGCCACTCAGAGGACAAAAGGGATATCCCTTTTCTATAGTCTCCCCCAATGAAAATTAATGTTCACCAAATCCACACACCATCTGAAGTGGGAAGCCGAATTGGGCCAATCCTACACAAGTAAGCAATGGTGTAAAGCTGCCTTAACGACCTACAGTTCATCCAAATGTATTAACCATTGGGAACTCTATCAAAAAGTAGTCTTAAGGGGGGCGTGGTCGGCCGCGGACCGTGATGACAGCCTGAGAGAGGAGCTCCGTGACCCAGGGAACATCATGGGTACATAGTGATCATCAGAGCTGACTTTCAACCACCCGAACAGGGCGATCTAGGTTCCAGGAACCCAGGGACAATGACGAGGAAGCGCAAGGAGGATAGGAAACCTCAAAAACTAACAATGTATTTCACACAGGCTGCGGAAGAAGGTAGGCAAGATGGCGCCGGCCCATCATCCACACCAGCACATACTCTCATTGCCCAGTCACCTAATCCAGGATTGAAAACGAGCAATACAGGCTCAAAAAACAATCCTGGATCCTATCCTCTTACACCTCAATATGCCAGCCCTGCTAAAGCCAAATTTAGGGTGGATGGTGGAGGATACAGCCCAGTACCCAGCACAGGCACAGATTCTGGGGAGGAGACGAGAGAACTGCCTGACTCTATAGAATTCCCCATATCAAACACTCCAGTGATTGATTCAGTGCTGAAAGACATGTTACTCTCTCTGAAGTTTGTTGCAATCAGACATGGTATCGTGCATGCAAAGGTTCCATAGTGAGATACAAGAGGTGGAAAACAGAGTAGGCCATGTTGAATCAAAGATGGGGGAATTTGCATCAACTATCAACAAATTAGTGGATGCACATGACTCCAAGGAGAGTGAAATGGAAGCCCTAAAAGCCAAATTAGCTGACATGGAGGACAGAAGCAGAAGGAGCAACTTAAAAATTAGAGGAATTCCAGAATCAGTGCAGAGGGGAGAAAACCGGACCAATGCCACTAACTTATTTAAAGGGTTAATACCAGAGCTTACAGATATGGATACAATCATTGACAGAATACACCGTTTAACGAAACCAACTTACCTCTCTGATCAAATCTCAAGGGATGTCATTTTGCGCCTACACTTTTATCTTACTAAGGAAAAGTTAATGGCGATAATGCGTAAGGGAGAAAATGTACCCCCACAATTCCAGAAGCTTCAATTCTTTGCAGACCTCTCGCAATACACCCTACCGAAGAGGAAAAGCCTCAATACAATAACAAAAGCTCTCAGAAACCAGAACATTGGATATAAGCGGGGTTACCCCACAAAAATAACAATTACTAAAGACGGCACCACACATGTTGCGGATTCCCTGGAAAAAGGTCTAATTCTGCTTAAAAAATGGCAAATTGTCCCAGAGCCAGCTAACAACCCCGCAGCAACGCACAATATTCCTCCAATTGAACCTGAAAGGAGGGTGGTTACATTTAAAAATTCTAAAAGCCATACTTGAGTTTACACTCAGAATAACAAATCCCTGTTGTCCGGGAGTTGTTGAGGCTCCTCTCACGCTACAGACTTGACCCCTAATGCTCTTGAGCAGCAAGGAGCTGCACTCGGGTACTAAGTACCAATTCTTGACTATTAACAGTTATGGTTTCAGTCATGTTTTTCACGTTATCTTTTGTGTTATACCCTTTGTTCACCTACTGCAGTCAGTGCTATTCACCTTTAACATCATCTTGGAGCTCTGCAAAGAACAGAGAAAGTATTGGAAGAACCCAATGGAAGAGAAGACCTTGGGGAGCAACACCCTTTGTTCTACCTTTTTCCGCACCACGGAAACTTCACTGCACAGCTGGGAAACTGTGAGTAAAATTTACACCTGCATACTAACACACACAACAAGAGGGAACAATACAATCTTTGACCACTGGAGGGAGCCTTAGAACAGTATATGGAAAATAAATCAATCTGCTTACACTTTGAGGATACAAAATGGGTTTAAAAATTCTCACAATTAATACCAGGGGCCTCAACCACCCGGCCAAGAGAAGGTCCATGTGGGATGAAGCTCTACTGTACAAAAGGGATATCCTTTGTGCACAGGAATCGCACGAGCACCGCCTAAATCTACACATAAATGTTTCCCATACATATTTACCGCAAATGCGGAAGAAAAAAAAAGGGGAGTCCTTAGCGCAGTAAGAGACACAGTCTCCTTCACTCTGCATGAGGAAATCAAGGACACACAAGGGAGATACATCATCTTAGTATGTGACATCAACTCAACAACATATACCATTGTAAACATTTATGCACCCAATACCCATAAGATACGCTTTCTGAATAAAACAATAAAGAAAATTTGGAAACACCAGAAGGGCTCCTTAATAGTACGCGGAGACCTAAATATTACATCTGATCCAACTACAGACTCCACAGCTTCACCAAAGAGGTATCATCCCCATCTACAGGAATGGATCCACCGCAACAATCTATATGATGCATGGCGGTGCTTTCAGCCTGGGGAGAGGGACTACTCCTTTTTCTCTACAGCACATCAAAACATACTCACGTATTGACTTTTTATTGATAGACCGGCAAACTCTGTCCAAAACTATATCATCCTCCATAAACACGATCACATGGACAGATCACGCATCAATAACTTTAACACTAGAAGATTCCCTATCTATTACTTGTGCTCCAATATGGAGGGTAAACCGTTCTCTAATACAGAGACCCCAAGACAAGAAAGTATTGGAAGAACACCTACCAGTGGCGGCTGGTGAAGTTTTAAGATGGTGGGCACTAGACCCCGCCCTTCCTTTTTGGCCCATCCCACTTCCTAGAAGCCAGACCCCTTATAGACTCCACCCACTCAATGTACAGTATAACTCAGCTGTCAGTCTTAATTCTCAATAAAATATTGCTGGCTCATTCATCCATTCAGTCCCATAGGTAATGAACTACATTGGCTGTGAGGTCTGCACAGGAACCCAGCACAGACTGGCATTATGTGGGTTTTCATGTATGTGCTGTGCCATCAAGCTCCATCCTAATTCCTTATTTTATAATAGGAACGCTGAAAATCCTCCACTAACCCCTGACACATGGTGAGCCATAGAAATGTCCCTGGTTTTTGGAACTGACCAGCTTCACTAACATAAATCTTCACTATTTGTCAAAAAAAGTTCAAAATGTAATTATAAAATCAAGCGCTTTAAGATGGCATTCATTGGAAAGCAGTTATTGTAGAGAAATGGTCATGAGTAGACATTCCTCTTGTTCTGGTGTTTGATGCTGAGATACACAGAAGCTGAGCAATGCTCCATGAAAACCGGCAGCTTTAACCAACACAGCAGCAACTACATTCCTGGTGACTTATTGGTCCCTGCATTGTAAGTCATGAATCATTACCAACAATGCACTGAATGCAGGGATGAAGAAGTCACCAGGAGTGGAGTTGTTGCTGTTTTGGTTGAAGCTGCCTGTTAAACAGTAAAGTATGAAGAGGATGTGCGGTGCTGCTGAGCTCTGTGGTTCTCCAATGTCAGCAGACTAATTGCAGATTACTGCCTGTGTATCCCTGAGAACTCACTGTGATTTACATGCCGGCTCACAGTTCTTATCCTACTGCTGAGCTTTGGAAGGGACCTGTTCAGCCTTATCTGTTATCTATGGATGCAGACAAATCACTGCCTGTGTATTGCTGGGAGCTCCCTGTCATGTGTGTTCAGAGATCTTACCTTGCAGACACAGCTCTGCTTGGATCTGATTGTCCCTCTGAGCTTCTCATTCCTGAAGCTGTAGTCACTAGTGTTAAGCGAACCCGGACTGTAACGTTTGGGTCCGTACCGAACTTTCGGTTGTCCGGGGCACGGATCCGGACCCGGACATTTCAAAAATCGTTCGGGTTCGGTCCGGGGTTCTGCTATTTTACTCCACGTGTTGAGAAGCTGCAGGGCAGCCAATCAACAAGCGTTTCACTGGTTTGCCCTTAGAAGCCATCACAGCCATGCCTACTATTGACATGGCTGTGATTAGCCAGTGCATCATGTGACCCAGCCTCTTTATAAGCTGGAGTCATGTAGTGCTGCAGTCACATGCTCCTTGGGTTAGTGTAGGGAAAGGAAGCTGACAGCGTGAGGGAGAGAATAGAGACATTTTGAGACATTTTAAGATCTGATCCTGCATCCTGAGATAGATTACTTTACTACTGCTGTCTGTGCTGTTGCTCTGAGGACAGATAGCAGAAATTAGAGATTTTACATACCGCTGCTTTGAGTTGCAGATCAAACTCTGCATAAAACAACGATCGCTACGATCGTGCTCAACAATCAGATTGTTGGACTCATTTGAGATTTCAAATACCGCTGCTTTGAGTTGCAGATCTAACTCTGCATAAAACAACGATCGCCACGATCATGCTCAACGATCAGATTGTTGGGGGAATTTGAGATTTCAAATACTGCTGCTTAGAGTTGGAGATTGCAGATTAAACTCTGTCTAACGAAACGATCGTACGTTCGTACACAACGATCAGATTGTGGGATCGTACACAACGATCAGATTGTGGGAGTAATTTGAGATTTCACATACTGCTGCTTTGAGTG
>BLSH010328685.1:461869-473714 GCA_018402905.1 Glandirana rugosa
GTTCACCCACCTAATTCATACCTTAAAAACAAAATATAGATACAGGAGCGTACGCGACCCGATTGTTGAATGGTCGGGATAAAAAGTACCACATTATGACGTAGAATTCGGAAGATCTCCGAAAAAGTTTTGCTAGGTAATGTCACAAGAATTAAGATCCGCTGTAACACAATTGAAAAACCTTGTACATCCCCTTCCACAAACAAACAATTCACAAAGATTTCACATCTAAAGTAGACTCTAAACAAAATAAAAGAAAACTGCGACGGAGAATTGAGGACGGGGGTCAAATTATTTTTAGGGGGAGTACTTACGGAATACTCGACCGAACCCGAACGATTTTTGAAATGTCCGGGTCCGTGCCACGGACACCCGAAAGTTCGGTACGGACCCGAACGTTACAGTCCGGGTTCGCTCAACACTACTCATAAGGCATTCATGAGGGGGATTTTTATTAAACTGGGGGCAGGAGTTAAGAGGCAGCGTCAAAAGAAAATAAAACAAATCTCAGATGAAATCTACACTTTAGAAACACTTAACAAACAAACACCTTCCCCTACATGTTCCAAAAAGTTAACACAATGTCGCCTAGAATTAAGAACACTGTAATGGATCGTTTTGAAAAAGCCTCTAGAAGGCTTAAGATGCAGTATTACACCATGAAAAATAGGGCTGGTAAGTTGTTAGCCCAGCGCATGCGAGGACATAGATATAAAACAAAAATTCCATACTTAATCCACCCACTTGCTAAAGAAAAACACTACCACCCAAAGGACACAGCGAAGCTTTTAGCTCCTATTATGGAACATTATACAACCTCAAAGACGATCCCAATATTTTCCATCCGACACCAACATTGATTGACTCCTTCTTACACAAATTGTCACTTCCTAAATTGACCACTGAACAATTAACCAACCTGAACTCCCCATTTCATCCTAGTGAAATACAGATAGCAATTGAATCATTACCAAACAACAAATCCCCAGGCCTGGATGGGTTTATAGGGGAATACTATAAAACATTTAAACATATACTGATACCCTTTATGTCACGCATTTTTAACACCGCTGCTGCCTCTTCCTCCTTCCCTCAGGAAATGTTACAAGCAATGATTATCACCCTACCCAAGCCAGGGAAAGATCCATCAACACCTCAAAATTTTAGGCCTATATCCCTCCTGAACAATGATCTCTAACTTTATGCCAAACTTATTGCCCTTAGATTACAAAATATTCTCCCCTCGCTTATTGATCCAGATCAATCGGGCTTTACCAGAGGTCAGCAGACCACAGATGCTATGTGACGATTGATCAATATCATACATTGCATTAACCAACAAAAGTTGCCATCTCTGCGCCTTGTTGCTTGCTTTGGACGTAGAGAAGGCTTTTGATCGCATCCATTGGGGGTACCTAGCGAGAGCTCTGTTGGCCTATGGTTTTGAAGGAAACATACGATCCTCAATAATGGCTTTGTACACCACACCTTCGGCTTGAGTATTTGCCTTTCTTCCCCCTTCAGGATTATGAATGGGACCCATCAAGGTTGCCCACTATCCCCATTAATATTTAATTTATTAATGGAACCACTCTCCACGTATGTCCAAAACCACCCAAATATATCTGGGTGGAGGGGTCACAAATTATCCCATACAATTAGTTTATTCACAGATGACATAATACTTATGCTCCCAGATGTAGAGAAATCCCTGGCTTTGGTACATGCAACACTGAAACTGTTTAACCAAGTTTCCTACTATAATGTGAATGATACCAAGTCATATGTATTGGGGTTGGGTGTCTCTCCTCATGTTTAACAAAAACTTAAGCATTCCTTCCCATATGTCTGGAAAGATGCTGGTATAAAATACTTAGGAATCACTTTGACACCGAACACAGATGACTTATTCAAAGAGAACTATACTCCACTACTAAGGAAACTCTGATCTAAGCTTCAAGCCATATCACTGGGGGAGCTCTCCTGGTCGGGGAGACTAGCCGCCTTTAAAATGAATATCTTCCCGCAATTCTTGTACATATTCAGGACCTTACCCATCTCAGCACCCAACTCCTACTTTAAAAAGGTACAATCTATGGTAAACCAGTTTCTATGGAGGGGGAAGAAGGCAAGGTGTGCATATCGCAACCTAACAAACACGAGAGAGGCAGGGGGGGTGGGTCTAACAAAATTGAAAGATTACCACTCAGCTGCAATCCTAGCGCAGCTTAAAGCCTGGTTACAACAGCCCACAGACAACAAATGGTTAGACTTGGAGAACTATCAGTTTATAAAAGTATCACCCATACTAGATGAAACAACTACAACTACAACTCTATCTACGTCCCTACACTGCATGCCCTTATATATCCCAAACATAAAATCATGTCATGGATACGACTAGGGATTATGGAAATAGATGACATAAAAATAGGTCCAGCCATCAAAACTAGAGTTGAGCAAACCCGAACTGTAAAGTTCGGGTCTGTACCAAACTTTGGGGTGTCCGTGACCCAGACCCGAACCCGGACATTTGAAAAAAAGTTTGGGTTCGAGTTCTGGGTTCGGCTATTTGATCACGCATGTTGAATAGCTGCAGGGCAGCCAATCAACAAGCGTTTCACTGGTTTGCCCTTAGAAGCCATAACAGCCAAGCCTACTAATGGCATGGCTGTGATTGGCCAGTGCATCATGTGACCCAGCCTCTTTATAAGCTGGAGTCACTTAGTGCTTACATGCTCTATGGGTAGTGTAGGGAGAGGATGCTGCCGGTGATGTGAGGGACAGATTGCAGATAGATAGATAGGTAGAGATTACTACTACTTCTGCTTTTAGGGACAGATTGCAGATCTCATCCTGCATTACAGAACGATCTGACTGGACTAGGTAGAGTCTACTGCTTAGAGGGACAGATTATTGTTCTAAAATCATCTTCTAGTTCTATAGGGTCAGGTTCCTGCTGTAGCTGTAAGGGGCAGATTATTGTTCTAAAATCATCGCCTACTCCTATAGGGTCAGGTTCCTGCTGTTGCTGTAAGGGACAGATTATTGTTCTAAAATCATTTTGCAGCCCTCTAGCACTTTCCAGGACTTTTTTACAGTCATTTTTGTGCCGAAAAGTTTGGGTCCCCATTCACTTCAATGGGGTTCGGGGTAAAATTCGGGTCAAGTTCGGTACCAAACCCGGACTTTTTCCCGAAGTTCGGCCGAACCCACCGAACCCGAACATCCAGGTGTTCGCTCAACTGTAATCAAAACCTTTAGATCACTACAGATTGAATTTGGTTTACCCAGTTTAGAATACTATACCTATGTACAGATAACACACTTTCTCCAATCTAATACTAACACATCAATAGTCCTACCATGGCAGGTAGCCCAATACTATAAAACGCCTGAAGATAAAACAAGAGGTCTATCTCTACTTTACAAAACACTAGACAATAAAAAACATTGTACTAAAACCGGACACATCCTAGCTTGGGAAAAAGACCTACATTCGGAGTTCACAGCTGAACAATGGCAACATGCAATAAAGACAACCTACAAATTCACAAAAGCGCCAATCTATAGGAGCTGTATCAAAAGATCCTATTAAGATGGTACCTAACCCCATATAGAATCTCCAAATTCACTCCACAGACTCCCCCATTTTAGTGGAGAGGCTGTCGAGAGGTAGGAACATTAATACACACACTATGGGCTTGTCCAAAGCTAAAATCCTTGTGAGTAACTAGTTTCCAAAAGCTAAACCAAATTCTAGCAATCAGCATCCCTCAATCCCCAGCATTAGCACTGTTTTCTATGGGAATAGAAGGGTTCTCTAGAGAACACAGAACAATCATTTCCCACTTATTATTGAGTACGAGACTAGTACTAGTTCGTCACTGGAGAGAGAGCTTGGCTCCCTCCATGGGCGAAGTTATTGCGACTACCCAAACCCATGCCACATACGAGGAACTATTTGCCTTCTCCCAGGGGAGCTACTTGTCTTGTGAAGCTAAATGAAAACAATGGCATAAATGGTATATTAATCACATGATTAAATATTCAAACTGATCCAAATTGGCACTGGCTGAGGTATATAGGTGTATATTTCTTTTTTTTTTTTGAGTTTTTTCCCCTCTTTCCTTTCTGTTATGCTAGATCTTTAATAATCTATGGAAAAATTGGTTACTTGAGATCTACATATTTTAAACTGAAATATTCTGAAATGTTGCGCAACCCCATTCAGTGATGGCGAGGGCGGACGTAGTTCACAGAGAGATCACAAGAGGGGTGACTGGGTGGGGGTCGGGCAGCTGGCGGGACATTAAAGCATCATGGAGGGGTATGTAAAGAAAAGAATTATTAAATGGCATGGTTTCCATGATGTATTATACATAATATGATGTTAGCATGATATTATTGCCACACACTTCATACTTATATCACTTTGTATGTTCTTAAGAAAACCAATAAAGAAATATTGAGAATTAAAAAGTAGTCTTAGAGGGGCGTGGCTTGGCGCGCGACGAGGATGGCAGCACACTAGCTGAGCTCCGGCACAGACACGAGATCCCGTGGCTAGTGAGCCACCCCCACAGTCCTAAATGCCGGGTAAAAGATCCTTCAGCACCCCGCACTCATGCTCGAGAAGGGGATTAGCAACTTCATCGGCCAGGAATATTTCTGACCTGTTTAAACCACGGTCCGCGGCCCGCTCCGGACAGGAAGCCAAGAAGGCGCCAAGCTGCCATGAGGAGGAGTACAGTGAGGACTCCCAGGACTCAGGTAGGGGCTCCTCACACGCTGACCACCCCCTGACATACGCGGATTTGTCAGGGTTTGCCGCGGACATAAAATCCACCTTTTCAGCTGCCATCACCGACCTCAAGTCTAACATCCTAGTGCTGACTGAGAAGCTGGCGGCCATAGAGGCGGTGGGTAAACAGAGGGATAAAGCCATTAGGAGACTGGAGAAGGTAGCGGTGACCCACTCCATGCATTTTATTGAGGTTAATAGACACCTCGAAGATTTAGATAACAGGGGGCGCAGGAACAATATTAGGGTGAGGGGGATCCCACCAGATTACCCCAGCCTTACAGAGGGTCTTTAACAGTCTCCTGGAGAGGCAAGAGGACACAGAGATCCATTTTGTGTGCGCTCATAGAGCCCTGAGACCCCGAGGCCCTGACACAGCTCCCCCGAGGGACATAATTTGCTGTCTCCGGGACTTCACAGTCAAAGAGGACATAATGAGACAAGCAAGAAGAAATAACAGAATAATTTTTAATGGGGAGACTGTAATGCTCTTCCAGGACCTCTCCCAGATAATGCTGAGGAATCGTAGAGCGCTTTGGCTCCTGCTAGAGAGACTCAAAGAGAGAGACTTGAAATATTCATGGCGATTCCCATTTGCCTTGATAGTGACACAAAACGGTCACCAGCACTTTCTCCGCACCCCTGCAGACTTAACGGAGCTCTGTGAATCTCTATACCTGGGCCCCATTGAGGTACCTGACTGGTATGCCGAATTCCTCACCCATCCATGCGATGACAGTCCCGCCAGCCTGGCCCTTTTTACACCAGACCGTGGTAGCTTTAAGAGAATGAAAGGTGGCAAGGGGGAGGCTCCAAGGCAGGCACCCCCTGCAAAGACCCACTCCAGCACGAGCCATAGAGGCTGAATAAGGATTAAGCGGAACATGTCTATTACACCTCCTACACTTTAAGCACTCCTTGATTCTTTCTGGCAGGACCTTCGTTTAAAACGATACCTCACTTGAGGCGAAGTTCAGTTATACCCATCTCACAGGCAGCAAACCCACATCACTCCAATGTTCCGCTGACTAACACAGAGATATGTTTACCCAGTGAACTTGACCCATCATGTATACCTCTGAGTCCCCTAACAAGGCAACCCGGGATCGACGCCTTCTGTCCATACTTAGGATACAGCCCATGCGATTGATTATAAAGGGATATGCAAATAGCCACAAGGGACATTAAGAGATCAATTGATTTTCCACTAGGACTCAGACGTTTTAACTTAAGGGACCTACACCCAAGCAGGCCCATGGAGGCCTCCGAGTTGGGATTCCTCCTGTTACCTCGGCATCATGCACCGTCTGATGGGATGAAAGGCAACCACTCACACTGACACCTCGGCAGAACGCTCGTAGCAGCCGTGAACTGTCATGATCAGAGGACCTGATCGCACACTGGTTGCTGCCCTTGTCAGACGACATAGGGTGGTTCTCACTGAACATTGATTCCACATAATGTTGTTTAGAGGGAAAACGTGTTGAGCCAATTCACTACTCTCTTATATAGTTGTTTAGTTGAAATTGTTTATATTCTCCTTTCTCTCTTCCGGGATACGCTGAGTGTGTGACGCACCCAGACAGATCGCAGCCTCCCACAGTACCCCCAACAGGCGGGGCGCTTGCACTACACCAACTTTTGAAGTTCGTTCAGTTTTTCTTTTATTTAATTGACAAATTAGACATCTCTCCCTGGTTTTTCACACCTTCTCCTCCTTCTTTCTCTTTATTCTCTTGACTGCTATCTCTTTTCTATATCTCCTTTTCTCTTCAGTGCCAAAAGCGATATTCTAAGTGTAAGGTGACGATATTTTGAGTCTGTTTTACAGCTGTAAAGCAACTGCAGCATAGCTGATCCCTCCTCCTGAGACAACCAGATGGCGTATGCTCAGTTAGGACGGCAGCCCATGGTCCTTTCCCATAACATCAGAGGTCTGAATATACCTGAAAAGAGGACCACCCTCTTGAGAGAACTCCGAAGAGGTAAGCCACACTCTGTGTTCCTGCAGGAAACATACTTTAAGACTTACCATGCACACAGACTAACCGACTCCTTCACAAGGGCAATACATGCAACCAACAATGACTCCAAGTCGAAGGGGGTCTCTATTCTTATTAGCAGAGAGGCCCCATTCGAACTAACAGAACAGATGATAGATCCTGGGGGCGGGTACCTGTTTCTGAGGGGAACTTACGAAGGCAGACCCCTGACACTTGCAAACGCCTACTTTCCGAACAAAAACCATGTCGAGTTTTGTCAAAAATTGACCTATGCTTTAAAGGGCTTTGCCTCCTGGTGTTTGATATTGGGGGAGACTTTAATGTTCCTCTGAACCCCCTGTCCGACACCTCAACAGGTAAGAAACATACCGGGCCCTAAAAAAAATCAAAACTCTGCTCCAATCTCTTCACCTGATAGACATTTGGCATTTCCTACATCCCGAGGAAAGGGACTTCACATTTTACGCTACACCACACGAAAGGTATTCTCGTATAGATTACGTTTTCATATCACAGAGGGATCTGGAGGGACTGACACAAGCCCATATAGGTATCCAAACCCTGTCAGACCACTCTCCGATTTTTATAACATTGAACCCAGTGGATACCTCTAAACGGAATCCAGTTTGGAGGCTCAATGCCTCACTCCTGACAGACCCCGAGCTATTACCAAGGGTGAAGTCCACCCTCAAGGAGTTCTTCTTACAAAACACTATTTGGGAGGCCCACAAGTGCACTGTGAGGGGAGAGCTCATCAGGATTGGAGCCAAACATAAGAGGGAAAGGGAAGCTGAGATTACAAGACTGACAGACAAAATCAACAAACTTGAGACCCTACGCAAACAATCTCTGTCCACCCAATCCGCCACAGAGTTACTAGAGGCAAAGAAGGCTCTGCAGCAGATACTAGACTACAAAACGAAACGGTTGCTTTTTTTCCAGAAAAAAATGTATTACAAGTCAGGAGATAAAATGGGGAGGCTTTTAGCGAGAGCCCTAAAAGACACTATATCCTCCAGTATAATCAAAGGCATCAGATGACCCGACGGCAAACTAGACGTTACCACAGACGCTATCACGAAACACTTAAACGCATTCTACACCAAACTCTACAATTTGACACCCCAACATAGACCGATAGGCTTACAGGGAGACAGGTCTAAGGTAATCCAGGACTATCTGTTGAGGAGTGGGCTGCCAGTTTTAAACTTGACGGCTACTGCTTCCCTAGAAGACCCAATTACTGAAGCAGAAATAACTAAGGCAATCTGTGACATGAAACCGGGGAAAAGCCCAGGCCCAGATGGGTTCACAGCCATTTAATATAAGACCTGACGATTCCGCTGACCAGGGCCTTGAATTCCCTGCCTGAATATGAAAGAGCATTACCCGACTTCCTATCAGCGTTCATCATGGTAATTCCAAAGGAGGGCAAGGACCCTGAGTAGAGTTGAGCGAACACGTGGATGTTTGGGTTTGGTGGGTTCGGCCGAACTTCGTGAAAAAGTTCGGGTTTGGTACCGAACTTGACCCAAACTTGACCCCGAACACCATTGAAGTCAAATGGGACCCGAACTTTTCGGCACAAAAATGACTGTAAAAAAGTCCTGGAAAGTGCTAGAGGGCTGCAAAAGGAAGTAAAATGATTTTAGAACAATAAGCTGTCCCTTACAGCAACAGGAGGAAGCTGACCCTATAGGAGTAGGCGATGATTTTACAACAATAATCTGTCCCTTACACAAACAGCAGGAACCTGACCCTATAGGAGTAGGCAATGATTTTAGAACAATAATCTGTCCCTTACAGCAACAGCAGGATCCTGACCCTATAGAACTAGAAGATGATTTTAGAACAATAATCTGTCCCTCTAAGCAGTAGAATCTACCTAGTCCAGTCAGATCGTTCTGTAATGCAGGATGAGATGTTATTAGATCTGCAATCTGTCCCTAAAAGCAGTAGTAGTAGTAATCTCTACCTAGTCCACAATCAGATCGTTCTGTAATTCAGGATGAGATGTTATTATATCTGCAATCTGTCCCTCACAGGACCGGCAGCATCCTCTCCCTATACTAGCCAGAGAGCATGTAACATGCAGCACTAAGTGACTCCAGCTTATAAAGAGGCTGGGTCACATGATGCATTGGCCAATCACAGCCATGCCATTAGTAGGCATGGCTGTGATGGCTTCTAAGGGCAAACCAGTGAAACGCTTGTTGATTGGCTGCCCTGCATCTATTCAACAGGTGAGATCAAATAACCGAACCCAGAACCCGAATCCAAACTTTTCTTAAAATGTCCGGGTTCGGGTCCAGGTCATGGACACCCCAAAGTTTGGTACGGACCCGAACTTTACAGATCAGGTTCTCTCAACTCTAACCCTGAGGTTTGTGCCAGTTATAGGCCAATATCCCTCCTTAATCTCAATCTTAAGGTGTTTGCGAAAGTCCTAGCCACGAGATTGAGACCCTTCTTGGATAAAGTGATCGGACCAGAACAAGTGGGCTTTATGCCGGGTAGGGAGGCAAGAGATAATGTGACAAAGGCACTACTTCTGATCCAAGCAGCCCATACCAGGAAGATCAGGGGTCTTCTCCTGTCCACGGACGCAGAGAAGGCCTTTGATAGGGTCTCCTGGGACTTTATGCTAGCCACCTGCCTACACATAGGACTTCCCCCCCCCCCGGATGATGGCATGGATAGCATCCCTTTATCGGAATCCCTCGGCAAAACTGAAAATTAACAGGGCTCTGTCAGAAAAAGTGCCAATTTCGAATGGCACCAGACAGGGGTGTCCATTGTCACCCCTGCTTTTCATTTTGACTTTGGAGCTATTCATTAGAATGGTTAACGCGAACCCCGACATAAAAGGCTTCGGGCTGTTGGGTAGGGAGTTCAAGGTGGCAGCATACGCGGACGACCCACTATTTTTTCCAACAACCCCACATATCACGTTACCCAACCTTACACTAGAATTTGTCCATTTCGGATTTATCTCCAACCTGAAAATTAATTATTCTAAATCAGAAGCACTAAATCTGAATATACCAGAAACAGACCTCACGTGGATTAAACAAAATTCTCCCTTCAGATGGGACCCCCAGAAATTGAAGTACTTAGGAATTTGGCTAACCCCTAATACCAACTCAACTTTTACCCAGAACTTTCCACCCCTATTGAAAGCTATTAAAAAATACCTAGATGGGCAGCTAATACCCATCCCTATTCCCAAGTATTATTATCTTTTTTTTATTTATTCATTTCCCCGCCCACTCCCCCTTATATCCCCCCTCATAGCCTGTCTTCACCCCGTCACTTCCCCCATCCCCATCTTCTTGCCTTCCCATATCCCACCCTGACCAGTTTAATGAATTTCACCTATCTACCCATGCGCCGGGCTGCCGAACTCGGGACCAGTATAATGCTTCTTATTCACGTAATGGGGAGAATGGTTATAGAGACCACATGCAATTCCAAACCTTACACTAACATACTTCAATTGGGCTTCAAATAGTGGAAGAAACCTTAACAACTCTACAGCACTTGAATCAAAGTTCAATCTACACCCTTACCTGATGTTCAACGGATGTGAGCCCAGGTGACCGCGAACCATCTAGGTATGGAGGTACTTGTTTAATTGTTGATGTACTTTTTATCTATCTTCGGTTACACCTCTATTTGTTACTATGTCTATGATACAGATCATATGTGGCTTTATATACCGTGGCTCTCTCTGAGATACTATGCGGAGCTAGCCTACCTTTTATTGTCTCTATCTGCCCGAAACATGTACACTTTTATTGGTGCAAACTCGTTATTCTGTATCACCTCTGTTACTTGCAATTTCTAATAAAAAATTTTTATTGGAAAAAAAAAATACCTAGATGGCTGGAGCGCGGGACATTTCTCATGGTTTGGTAGGGTGGCCATAATTAAAATGGTGCTCCTCCCCAGACTTTACCTACTACGCTCACTCCCAATCCAAGTCCCAATGAGATTTCTGAAGACGAGGCAAACGCACATCAGGGGTTTTATTTGGAGTCATAGGCACTCTAGACTCAAGCTGACCTTGCTGACAGGATCTAAAGCAAAGGGAGGGTTGGGTGTACCAGACGTTAGAGATTATTATAGGGCGGCACATATCACAAGAGTCATAGACTGGCACTGCCACAGAAACTTAAAGGACTGGGTTTCTCTGGAGGCCGACTTAAAGCCCTTACCATTGACTTCCGCCCCGTGGATACCCTGGGAGAAACAACCCGCGGACATGAAGAACCACCCGATCACAGGGACTACCGTGAGGATCATGCACAAAGTAGCCACGACCACCAACATAACTTCGATATTGAGCCCCCTCACCCCTCTACAAGACAATCCAGACTTCGTTCCGGCCCAGGGAAACAGGATTTTCAGGACAGGACTCACGCTACAGCCCCTTCAGGACAAATGAAGGACCGCCCCTCTCTAAAGCTTGATCACAACTAGAGTTGAGCCAACCTCTGTAAGCTCGGGTTCTGCTGGTCCGTCCGAACTTCGGGACAAAGTCCGGGTCAAGGGTCCGGACGGAACCCGAACGATCGCACGGACATCGAACCCCATTGAAATCAATGGGGACCCGAACTTTTAGGCACAAAAATGGCTGTAACAAAGTCCTGGAAAGCCCTAGAGGGCTGCAAAAGGAAGTAAAATGGGGGTAAGGGTAGGGCAAGTGCCCTACAAAAAAATGGGGACAGGGAAATAACTTTAAATACTTTTAAAAAAATAAAAACATAAAAAAAGCAAAAATGGAGGTGAATGTGGATCATCTTCAAACTGTGTCTGAAAAGTATTAATTAACGGTAGAAGCCATATAACTGTTCTAAAATCATCTTCAAACTAGGGCAAGTGCCCTACAAATAAATGGGGATAGGGAAAATAAATTAAAATCAAGTAAAAAAACGGGAAGGGGGTGGATGTGGAATAGGAGCCTAGAGGTTGACTAGGCCGTGACCGTGGCAGTGTAGGTGGAAGTGGCGGTGGTAGAGGAGGGAATGGGGGTAAA
>BLSH010328685.1:522611-534348 GCA_018402905.1 Glandirana rugosa
CAACTCAAAGCAGCGGTATGTGAAATCTCTAATTTCTGCTATCTGTCCTCAGAGCAACAGCACAGACAGCAGTAGTAAAGTAATCTATCTCAGGATGCAGGATCAGGTCTTAAAATGTCTCAAATCTGTCCCTCAAGCTTTCAGCTTCCTTTCCCTACACTAACCCAAGGAGCATGTGACTGCAGCACTGTGACTCCAGCTTATAAAGAGGCTGGGTCACATGATGCACTGGCCAATCACAGCCATGCCATTAGTAGGCATGGCTGTGATGGCTTCTAAGGGCAAACCAGTGAAACGCTTGTTGATTGGCTGCCCTGCAGCTTCTCAACACGTGGAGTAAAATAGCAGAACCCCGGACCGAACCCGAATGATTTTTGAAATGTCCGGGTCCGTGCCACGGACACCTGAAAGTTCGGTACGGACCCGAACGTTACAGTCCGGGTTCGCTCAACACTAGTTACCTCACATGTGTGGTTTGAACACCGTTTACATATGTGGGCGCGACTAGCGTATGCTTTCGATATGCGCATTAACTTGGAGGGGCAGGGCGTATTCATTTTTTTTTCTTATTTATGTTACTTTTTATTTTTACACTGTCCTTTAAAAAAAAACATTTTTGATCACTTTTATTCCTATTACAAGAAATGTAAATATCCCTTGTAATAGAAATAAACAGGACAGGGCCTCTTTAATGTGAGATCTGGGGTCAAAAAGACCTCAGATATACACTTAAAAGCAATAAAAAAAAAATGTCTCTTTAAAGTGTTTGGGCGTAAGTGACGTTTGACGTCACTCCGGTTCTCCAAGGACATAGAGTCAAGTGGGGGCCATCATGACTTCCAACAGAAGAAAGGACCTGATTGTCTCCACCACTACCGACAGCTCTGGTAAGTGGTAGAGACCACCAGGGAGCGGCGGTGGGGCACCTCTCCCGCCGCCGATAAAAGTGATCTTGCAGTGAATTCGCCCCAGAGACCACTTTTATCTTACAGTGGACCGCCTGCCATTTAAGAAAATAATGGGGTTATTACAGCTATCTGCTGCCATAACAACGGTATTTAACGTCAAAGTAATGACATATATATACAGTGGGCGGTCCAGAAGTAGTTAAACCCCCAGTGCAGTTGCAGAGTGTCCCTATTCACTTAAAATCAACAATTGCGGCCACAACATGCAACATGTGTCAGACCCGCTGCTGCTATGAATAATTTTTGTATATGTTTTATAGCAGAAAGTAAAAAATATTGTTTTTTTTTTAATTTTCGGTCTGTTTTCTTTTATATTGCAAAACATAAAAATCCATTGGTGATCAAATACCACCAAAAGAAAGCTCTATTTGTGTGAAAAAAAATATAAATTGCATTTGGGTGCAGCGTTGCATGACCGCGCAATTACTAGTTAAAGTAGGGCATCAATAGGAAAAAATGGCCTGGTCATGAAAAGGGTAAACTCTTCCGTAGCTGTAGTGGTTAAAAAAGTGATTGTGCTGAGGTTTTCACTGTACATGTCTGTGAGACTCTTACTTGTGACACAGCAATCTAAGCATATTTTATAGAAACAAGAATACTTTTATTTTATTTAACCATGTTCCTTAAACCCCCTCCCACTGTTAACCCATTTTGTCCACACACCCTGTTCTCCGTGGCGCGCTATGTGCACCGCATTACAGCTTCTCCTTGGGGCACCCAAAGGTGTTCCAGGTCTTTTACAATCCTATAGTGTATAATACAAAAAAAGTATCCCATGCACCAATAAAGTGTTTGATTTTGGCTTGAAGAAAAGTGGCAACCCTATGCCTGGGCCAGGTGGTGTGATTTATAATGGGCACTGGGCAGGCCTGGCAGTCCTAATGGAAACCTGGAATCAGCTTTTCTAGTGTTGTGCTAGGCTTGTGCAAGCTGATGCAGGGCTCTTATGAAAGCCTTTGGCTTCTGCAGCATTGGGCCCCTTTCAGCTGTGCCCTTTCACTTCAGGGCACATGCTGACGCATGGCCCTTGTGGAAGTCTGGCAAATCAATTGCCAGGCTCCCCTTGTACTGTGCTTTTTCAAGTTTGGATGCACACCAGCACAGGTTCTTGGAAACACAATAGGGCAGCCAGTAAGAGGTGAGCTGGGATCTGAAGTTACTAGAGTTGAGAGGACACCTGGATGTTTGGGTTCATCTGGTTCGGCTGAACTTCATGGAAAAGTTTGGGTTCGGTACTGAACTTGACCCGAACATGACCCCGGGCCAGGAACCCCATTGAAGTCAATGGTGTCCCGTACTTTTGGGCACAAAAATGGCTGTAAAAAAGTCCTGGAAAGGGCTAGAGGGCTGCAAAAGGAAGCAAAATGGGGATAAGAGTCAGACAAGTGCCCTACAAACAAATGTGGATAGGGAAATAACTTAAAATCACATAAAAAAATAAAAATGGGAGGAGGAGGTGGATGTGGAGTAGGAGCCTAGAGGTTGACTAGGCCGTGACCGTGGCAATGTAGGTGGAAGTGGCGGTGATGGAGGAGGAGGTAGCCAACACGGTTTTTTGTTTGTTTGATTTTTTTCTCTAATTGGGTTAGCCCCCAAAATATTGAGACATATTAAAAAAAAACAAGTATACCAATGGCTCTGTGAGGCCGGTCTAAATGTCTATTCTGCAGAAGGTACAGACAAGTCTTGTGGGATCCATGCCTGGTTCATTTTAATAAATGATAGCTTGTCCACTTTGGCTGTGGACAGACGGCTGTGCTTGTCTGTGATAAGGCCCCTGCCGTGCTAAACACACTTTCAGACAATACACTGGCTGCAGGGCAGGCCAGCACCTCCAAGGCATAAAGGGCAAGCTCAGGCCATATGCCCAATTTGGAGACCCAGAAGTTAAATGGGGCAGACCCATCAGTCAGTACGTGTAGGCGTATGCACACATACTGTTCCACCATGTTGCTGAAATGCTGCTTCCTGCCAAGACTTTGCCTATCAGCTGGTGGTGCTGTTTGTTGTGGCGTGCTGCTGACAAAGCTTTTCCACATTTTGACAATGCTAACCCTGCCTTCTGAGGTGCTGGCGGTGCCACAGCTGCGTTGGCGACCTCTTCCTCCTTCTCCGCCTTGTGCTTCCACAGAGCCCCCTGTGTCATTTAGCAATGCCCTCAGCAGCGCGTCTACCAGCGTGCGCTAGTAGTCACGCATCTTCCGACCAAGCTCCAGTGAGGGAATTAAGGTTGGCACATTGTCCTTGTAACGGGGATCCAACAGGGTGGCCACCCAGTTATCGGCACAAGTTAAAATGTGGGCAACTCAGCTGTCGTTGAGCAGGCACTGCAGCATGTAGTCGCTCATGTGTGCCAAGCTGCCCAGGGACAAGCTGTCCTCAGTGGGAGCTGTATCATCTGTGTCCTCCGCATCTCCCCAGCCACCCTCCAGTGATGCCCAGGAGCTGCGTTGGGTGCCACCCTGCTGTAAACACGGTCCCTCCTCCTCCTCCGCCACATCATCTTCCTCGTCCTCCTCATCCTCCAGAACTATGCCCTAGCTTGAAAATTTTTTTACCTAGCCTATGCTGGTGCAGGAAACCACCCTCCGAGCCACTTGTGAATGACTTGCCTGATAACCGTGGAAATTACCCCTCTTCCTCCTCCTCTTCCTCCTGTGCCACATCCTCTTCCATCATCGCCCGAAAGTGTTTTTTAAAGAAGACATAGAAGTGGGATAGTAATGCTGAGAACAGCGTTATCGCCACTGGCTATGTTGGTGGAGTACTCGAAACACTGCAATATGGTACACAGGTCTCGCATGGAGGCCCACTCGTTGGTGGTGAAGTGGTGCTGTTCCGCAGAGCGACTGACCCATGCATGCTGCAGCTGAAACTCCACTATTGCCTGCTGCTGCTCGCACAGTCTCTCCAGCATGTGCAAGGTGGAGTTCCACCTTGTGGGCACGTCGCATAGGAGGCAGTGAGCGGGAAGGCTGAAGTTCCGCTGCAGCGCAGACAGGCGAGCAGCAGCAGGGTGAGAACGCCGAAAGCACGCACTTAATGCAGCAGCTCTGACATATCCCAGTAGTTTTTTTAGAAATTTCTGCACCACCAAATTCAGCACATGCACCAGGCAAGGGATGTGCGTCAAACCGGCTAGGCCTAGAGCTGCTTCGAGATTTCGCCCATTATCGCACACCACCAGGCCGGGCTTGAGGCTCAGTGGCAACAACCACTCATCGGTCTGTTGTTCAATGCCCGTCCACAACTGCTGCGCAGCGTGGGGTTTATCCCCCAAACATATCAGTTTTAAAACAGCCTGCTGTCGTTTCCCCCTGGATGTGCTGAAGTTGGTCGTGAAGGTGTTACGCTGAGCGGATGAGGAGGTGGTAGAGGAGGCGGAGGAGGAGGAAGCGCAGTAGGAGGAGGAGGCAACAGGAGGCAAAGAGAAATGCCCTGCAATCCTCGGTGGTGGAAGGACATGCGCCAAACGGCTAGCCGCCTCAGACCCACCCGCCACTACATTTGCCCAGTGTGCAGTTAGCGAGATATAGCGTCCCTGCCTGTGCTTACTGGTCCACGTATCAGTGGTTATGTGGACCTTGCCACAGGTGGCGTTGCGCAGTGCACACTTGATCTCGTCCCCGACTTGTTTGTGCAGGGAAGGGATGGCTCGTCTGGAAAAGTAGTGGTGGCTGGGAACCACGTACTGTGGGACAGCCACCACCATCAGGTTTTTAAAACTGTCCATGTCCACCAGACGGAATGACAGCATTTTCAAAGGCAAGGAATTTTGAAATGCTGGCATTCAGGGCCAGGGATCGCGGGTGGGTAGGGGGGGTACTTCCTCTTTCTCTCCAGTGTTTGGGAGATGGAGAGCAGTAAGCATTCATGGGACCATGTGGAAATGCTTGGGGACGGTGGCGGACATGGTGGCGTTGCTGTCACATGCTTTGTTTGCTGGGTGGCAGGTGACACTGGCACTGTAGAGGTGGAGGAAGAGGCCGAGGCAGCAGCAGAAGAGGAAGCAGGAGGAGGTACTTATTCCACTGCAGCAAGTGCTTTAAATTTAGATGCCTGGTCATACAGGTTGCGCTCAGGTTTAGAACATTTATGCCTCACTTCAGGCTCTCATTGCACAGCGTGCAAACCACTCATGTCTTGTAGTCAGCACATTGTCTGAAGAACTGCCATGCCGGGGAGCGTATCTGAGCTGCCTTTGGTGTGCTAGGTCCCTGGGTGCGGTGGGTAGTAGCAGGCGTACTGTCTAGGGGACGCTCGCTCCGCTTTTGCAACCTGCTTCCTCTTTTGCTGTGCTGGTGCCTCTGTGCGACAACCACCTCTTCCTCCAAACTGCACACATCACTCACATGACCCTCATTCCATGTGGGGTCTAGGACCTCATCATCCTCCTCCTCCACATCATCTTCCACCCACCCTTCACCACTGCCCTCCTTGTCAGTCTGCACACTGTGGAAAGCTGCAGCAGTTGGCACCTGTGTTTCGTCATCATCAGAGACATGCTGCGCTGGTGTTTCCATGTCCTCATCCTGCAACAGAAGTGGTAGGGCATCTGTGCACTCAATGTCTTCCACTTCTGGGGCAGGGCTATGTGGGTGGCCCATGGAAAGCACACCAGGAGAGTCATCAAAAAGCATAAGAGACTGTTGCATGACTTGGGGTCCAGACTGCTTGGCTGATGTACAAGGGGCTGAGGTGAAAGACAGATGGCCATGGGGTTCAGGTGCCAACTCTGAGCTTTCATCAAGGGACCGAGTAGGAGACAATGTGAAGGAACTGGAGGCATTATGAGCCACCCAATCTACTATCGCCTGTACTTGTTCTGGCCTCACCATTCATTGAGCCGCATTCGGGCCTACCATATAAAGTTGAAGGTTCTGTCGGCTACTCGCACCTGAAGAAGGTGTTTCACTTGTGCGTGTAGCTGGCACAAATTGACCACGTCCTCTCCTTGCAACAGGAACTTCACCAACACCAGCAGCACCACGACCACGTCACTTATTTGATGCTCTCCTCATTCTGGCTGCAAATGTACTATGTAGCACTATTTATTAATACAAAAAAAAATCTTCTTTTTTTTTTGGAAAACAACGAGACGCACTTTTTTATTTTTGTGCAAGAAATGCACCACTCACACCAACAGTAGGAACCTCTCCCTACACCAGTATGATATGATTTTAGAACAATAATCTGTCCCTCACAGGAGCAGTAGGAACCTCTCCCTCCAGCAGTATGTGATGATTTTAGAACAATAATCTGTCCCTCACAGCACCAGCAGGAACCTCTCCCTATAGCAGTAGGAAATACTTTTATAACAATAATCTGTCCCTTACAGCACCAGCAGGAACCTCTGCTTGTAGTACTAGGAGATGATTTTAGAACAATAATCTGTCCCTCACAGCACCATCAGGAACCTCTCCCTCTAGCAGTATCTGATGATTTTACAACAATAATATGTCCCTTACAGCACCAGCAGGAGCCTCTCCCTATAGAGCTAGGAGATGATTTTAGAACAATAATCTGTCAGTCAAAGGAGCAGCAGGAACCTCTCCCTCTAGCAGTATGTAATGATTTTAGAACAATAATCTGTCCCTTACAGCACCAGCAGGAACCTCTCCCTATAGAACTAGGAGATGATTTTAGAACAATAATCTGTCCATCACAGGAGCAGCAGGAAACTCTCCCTCTAGCAGTATGTGATGATTTTAGAACAATAATCTGTCCCTCATAGCACCAGCAGGAACCTCTCCCTCTAGCAGTTTGTGATGATTTTAGAACAATAATCTGTCCCTTAAAGCACCAGCAGGAACCTCTCCCTATAGAACTAGGGGATGATTTGAGAACAATAATCTGTCCCTCACAGCACCAGCAGGAACCTCTCCCTATAGAACTAGGAGATGATTTTAGAACAATATTCTGTCCCTCGCAGCACCAGCAGGAACCTCTCCCTCTAGCAGTATGTGATGATTTTAGAACAATAATATGTCCCTTACAGCACCAGCAGGAGCCTCTCCCTATAGAACTAGGAGATGATTTTAGAACAATAATCTGTCCCTCACAGCACCAGCAGGAACCTCTCCCTCTAGCAGTATGTGATGATTTTAGAACAATAATCTGTCCTTTACAGCACCAGCAGGAACCTCTCCCTATAGAACTAGGAGATGATTTTAGAACAATGATCTGTCCCTCACAGCACCAGGAGGAACCTCTCCCTATAGAACTAGATGATTTTAGGACAACAATCTGTCCCTTACAGTACCAGCAGGAACCTCTCCCTATAGCACTAGGAGATGATTTTACAAAAATAATCTGTCTCTCACAGCACCAGCAGGAACCTCTCCCTATAGCAGTATGTGATGATTTTAGAACAATAATCTGTCCCTCACAGCACCATCCCTCATAGCAATAGTAAACTGTACCTAGTCCAGTATCCGATCGTTTTAGAATGCTAAGCTTTCCCCTCACAGCACTGCCAGGAACCTGTCTGTAATGCAGGATGAGATCATATTAGATCGTCCCTCACAGCGCCGGCAGCATGCTCTCCCTACACTAGCCTGAGATGATGTGACACGCAGCATTTGTGACTCCAGCTCATATAGAGGCTGGGTCACATGATGCACTAGCCTATCACAGCCATGCCATTAGTAGGCATGGCTGTGATGGCTTCTAAGGGCAAACGAGTGAAACGGTTGTTGATTGGCTGCCCTGCAGCTATAGAAAAGGCGCCAAAAATAGTCTGGGTCACATGATGCACTGGCCAATCACAGCCATGCCATTAGTAGGCATGGTTGTGATGGCTTCTATGGGCAAATGAGTAAAACGCTTGTAGATTGGCGGCCCTGCAGCTATAGAAAAGGCGCGCAAAATTCCATAATACCGAACCCGGACTTTTTTGCAAATGTCCGGGTTCAGGGCACGGACACCCCAAAGTCCGGTACTGACCCGAACTTTACAGTCCGGGTTCGCTCAGCTCTAGAAGTTACTTATGTCATATGGTCATATCCCTGCCACTTCTAAATCTGTTCCACTGCCACCAGCACCAGGCCCATGATGCGGCTTTGGGCACACTGCTTCTGCTACAGACCTACCTAAACTAAAGGCTTCCTGGTGAAGAGTAGTAAAAAAGTCCTTGTCAGTGTCCTACCAAGTGCAGGATGAGGACAGTTTGCTGGCCACCCCCTGGTATGAATTGTGTATGCCATGCCCAAGCTGAGGCTGGCTCCGTGTCCCACTGGAGGCCCTCCTCCCCCTGCCAGCCCTGTCTGAGCCTCTCTGGCTCCCCATTGCAGCCCCAGGCTGTCCCCTGCCGGCCAGTTTGGGAGTCAGTGCAGCAGACACTGTCCAGCTCAAACCACCTGGCGAACAGAGAGTACTTGGACGTAAGCTTCAGCCTGGGATGGGGGTCAGGAGGAGGCAGGGAAGAGGTAGAGTGGGAGGGGCCGAGATGCTGCATCAGTTGCCAGTCAGCCCCTGGATGGTAACCAATCAGCTTCTAACTTCAGATTGTTCAATTAAGCTTTGACAAAAAAAAATGGAAGCTGATTGCTTTCTAATCAGCTCACTTACCAGCTAGCCTGCAACAAAAACAAATTGACTTTGTCTAACAGTTCACATTAAAAACATGGAGTTTAGCCACACAGATTTGCATATATATGTGTAAACCACGGTGGCCATATCAAGGCACCCCAGTGTACTGCGGCCTAACTATATTTTGAGAGTCTCACAAATTGGAAGACATGTAGCAATGGATAGATTAAGGGCAGATTTGCCTGGAAGGAGCCCACCCCTCCTTAATGATATAGGGATGCTTGGCACACCAGGCAAATGCACAATGCCAGCTGAGGGTATCCAGTGCACCCCCACACTAATTTTCCAACTGTACAAACAAATAGCAACTACCCCAACCTATAACTAGCATTTGCAGCAATATGGAAGGGCAACACACATCAAAAACAAACAAAAATTCCCATATCACTTACCAGCTAGCCCCTTGTTTTTAATGTGAACTGTTAGACAGGGTCAGTTTGGCTTTGTTGGAGGCTAAGTGTTAAGTGAGCTGAGAATTTTTGTTTGTTTTTGATGTGCATTGCCCTTTTTATGAACAGATTAACATAAACAGAAACCTACACAGACAGATGAACCAGAGGAAGACAAATACCCTTATAAAGCATGGTCCAATTAGACCTTATTCCAACAGGGGAAACCTGTTCCTTCCTGATCCCATAAGGCAATTTGATATTCAATGGATCAACCATTCCCTGTTTTATTTTTTATTTTTTGTTATATTCTCTATAACTTTCAAATGATTAAAGAGTTACTTCATTTATATATTTTAAATTCCCTTTTCTTATTTGTTTTCACTTTTTGTTACATTGGACATGAGCCACATAGGTTCAACTTTTAGCATTTTTAATGTACAGTATTTCTCACACAAAGACAGACCACTACCTTTTCGTTACCATGTGTCTCCAAAAGAAAGTATCATTAGGTATATTAACTACCTAATCATTCATCAATATATGATCATAATCTGGAAGCTGGGAGTGACATTACAGCTCCATGAATTCAACCCAGTTGTAGAGCACTCCCTGAAACAGGAGAGCCACAGCTTCTCGATTATGTGGCTACAACAAAGTTGACTAAAAAGGTATTTACAATGATCTCTTTTACAAATGATATGCAGCATAGGTATGAGGAGGGGGCAGGAAATGTTTAAAGCAAACGTACTCTAGTCTTTAATTCCACTTTAAAATAAGTACTTTTGTGTCCTGTCAGACCACACATAGTGGCTTATCTACTGAAAGAGGAGACTGCAAAATCTGGTGCAACTCTTTATAGAAACCAATCAGCTTCCAGGTTTTATTATAGTGTCAATCTCATGCAGTGCTCATGTGGTTTACAATATGTTGGTCTCACCACACCTACAATGAATGTTTGTGTGGGGGAGCATATTTATAATATATTGAAAGGACTTAAAACACATAGGGTGAATTTGATAAAACTGCTGTACCACCTTTCTGATGTTAATCCTTCTTATCCCCCTTATTAATGTATTGCACCAAATTTGTGAAGTATTTGCAACATCTATGGTTCTGACAATGATTTATGCACCAAATTCAGGTTGCTTTTAAAATGCACCACTTTTTTATTGTGGAGTGAGGAATGTGCCAAAGTCCAAATAAAATACTGGCACTTCATATCTTATGAACGTGAAGCTAATTAGGAGCAAGTTTCTTTTAGTGTACAAAGAGAAAGTAGTGCAGACCGATTTTGTGAAAGTGTCTTGCATGAATTCTGAATTTCAAGTTCAAGTTCTAGACAGGTACATGAATTCTGCTCATTCTGCACTACTTTTAGAACACATGAGTGTACGGTAAGAGCAGTGAGGATGTGGGATTCTCTTCCACAAACAGTGGTTTCAGCTGGGAGCATAGATAATTTCAAAAACCTATTAGATGGGCACCTAAGGGACCACAACATTGAAGGATATACAATGTAATACTGACATAAAAGCACACACAACGCTTGGACTTGATGGACTTGTGTCTTTTTTTCAACCTCACTGCCTATGTAACTATGTAACTTTGAGAGACACTTTCACAAAATATGTCTGTCTTTATGAATACCAGGGATATTGTCTTACTGTCTAGTGCACATTCTTAAAGTTCATGATAAAAATTCCTCTGGTGTTATATGTATGTAGGCATTGTGACAGGGCAGTGCCCTGTTACGATGTTAAAAGGCTTTTAGGTCACCCAGGATTCTCAACTAGGCAGGTTGAGTGGCTCCAGGATGCTCTTCTGAGGAAATTGGGTTTGCAGTAAAACCCAATTTGGGACCTGGGGCTGGAGATTTCATAGAGCTTAAGGACGGAGAAATCTCAAATCTAGCCTTTTGCAGGCATTTGGCACACTGAGGGCACAAGGGCTTCCATTCCTAGTGTGCATATCTGCATGGTGCAATCTGTGATAGAACAGACAGAGGGCAAAAGTCTGAGGGCCAGAGCAGCAGGTACAGCATCTGTGCACAAACACAGGGATGCTGTCTTAGTTGATCAGAAGGACTGGAGCACAAAAGCTGAGCAGCGGTGCTGTTAAAGAGATCAAGGAAGCTGAATATTTTATTTTGTATTAATGGTGAAAACCCTTAAGAGGAAAGACATTTGTTCTGTTGAACTTTCATTTTCTGTTTAATAAAAACAGGCCAACAAGCCCTTAAACAGCATATCTGGGGTGGCCTGTAGTGTAGTGAGTAGATCGATTAAAGAATAATTGATGGAGATGTAAAAGAACTAGAGAGTAGAGTTGAGCGAACCTCTGGAAGTTCGGGTTCTGCTGGTCCGGCCGAACTTCAGGACAAAGTCCGGGTCCGGGTCCGGACGGAACCCGAACGATCGCACGGACACCGAACCCCATTGAAAACAATGGGGACCCGAACTTTTAGGCACAAAAATGGCTGTAACAAAGTCCTGGAAAGCTCTCCAAGCGAGTTGAGATGAGAGATCAAGAAAATGTAGAGGTAGTTAATAAGAAATTAGCTAGATGAGTGATGTGATGTCCGGTGGGGTCTATACGACAAATTCCCGAACAACCGGACAAAAATAATTTGTCTTTTACTTTCAAGTTGTCTTGTTTACAGAAAGGAGAATTCCCAAAAGTGGTAATTATGTTTTATTTTATAAGTCGAAGGAACTAGAGAAATTGTCGTGGCGACGAGTCGAAAACACGAGGTCAGGAAGACTAGTTGATTCTGTCGTAGGGACACAA
>BLSH010328685.1:552170-572197 GCA_018402905.1 Glandirana rugosa
AAGGTCCGTTTGAAAAATAATGTGTCACTTACAGCAACAGCTGGCCCTATAGGAGTAGGCAATGGTTTTGGAACAAGAATCTGTCCCTCTAAGCAACACCTGGAAACTCTCCCTTTTGAACTAGGAGATGGAGATGATTTTTGAAAAATAATGTGTCACTTACAGCAACAGCTGCCCCTATAGGAGTAGACAATGGTTTTGGAACAAGAATCTGTCCCTCTAAGCAACACCTGGAAACTCTCCCTTTTGAACTAGGAGATGATTTTTGAAAAATAATGTGTCACTTACAGCAACAGCGGGCCCTATAGGAGTAGGCAATGGTTTTGGAACAAGAATCTGTCCCTCTAAGCAGAAGCCTCTAACTAGTGCAGTCAGATCACTCAAAGCATGTGAAATCTCAAATTACTCCCACAATCTGATCGTTGTGTACGATCCCACAATCTGATCGTTGTGTACGAACGTACGATCGTTTCGTTAGACAGAGTTTAATCTGCAATCTCCAACTCTAAGCAGCAGTATTTGAAATCTCAAATTCCCCCAACAATCTGATCATTGAGCACGACCGTGGCGATCGTTGTTTTATGCAGCGTTTGATCTGCAACTCAAGGCAGCGGTATTTGAAATCTCAAATTAGTCCAACAATCTGATCGTTGAGCACGATCGTAGCGATCGTTGTTTTATGCAGAGTTTGATCTGCAACTCAAAGCAGCGGTATGTAAAATCTCTAATTTCTGCTATCTGTCCTCAGAGCAAAAGCACAGACAGCAGTAGTAAATTAATCTATCTTAGGATGCAGGATCAGATCTTAAAATGTCTCAAAATGTCTCTATTCTCTCCCTCACGCTGTCAGCTTCCTTTCCCTACACTAACCCAAGGAGCATGTGACTGCAGCACTACGTGACTTCAGCTTATAAAGAGGCTGGGTCACATGATGCACTGGCCAATCACAGCCATGCCATTAGTAGGCATGGCTGTGATGGCTTCTAAGGGCACTCCAGTGAAACGCTTGTTGATTGGCTGCCCTGCAGCTTCTCAACACGTGGAGTAAAATAGCAGAACCCCGGACCGAACCCGAACGATTTTTGAAATGTCCGGGTCCGGGACACCCGAAAGTTTGGTACGGACCCGAACGTTAAAGTCCGGGTTCGCTCAACACTACACATCATATCACACTTCTACTTTCAATAAGTTTTTATTTGACAAGTTACGAAACATACATAAGCACACTTCGGTGAATGCCAAAAGTGATACAGTGGCAAGAGCAGTATCATAAAACACACAAATGAAGCATAGTGAGAACATAAAAGAAAACATTGTATACCGAGCTAGACCAACCTCAAAGGGTAGCAATTTTGATAGAAAAAAGACTGAGTAGGACCGGGGACCCGCACCCCTAAAGGGATCTAACTGTGCGGGTTGACCGGGACCACTCAGTATCCTTCAATAAGTTTTTATTGAACATAGCTGAGTCATAGTCATATTGAGAAAACAGACATTTTGTAAATAATAGTCAATAGAACAACAAGACCATTATGACAAAGCAGAACAGATATACAGTTTAGAATAGCGGTTCAAAAAGTATAGCAAAATCGGAACTGGAACAAGCCCGTGTAACTGTGAGGCCGGGAAGGGTCAACGAAGGCCGGGATCCCCGCACCCCAAATGGGGACAAGCTGTGCAAGGGGGCCCAACCCGCGCGGACCCGCCGCCTTAGAGGAAGATCCAAACCCAAGGTCTAGGTCGGAGGCTAATTGCCACAATACCAAATCTAAAGTTATCGGAATAAATCGAGGGTGATAAAAGCTGAGAGGAGAATGAAGAGATAGAGGGAAAGTCAAAGAAGTAGAATATGCGGAAAAAGTAGAAAGCATATAGTCAGAACGAGAAAGACCGGTCCAGGAAGGTGTTTCAGGATTTCACTCCTTAAGTGGAATTTGGTAGAAGGGAGATGTTTCGAAAGAGAGCCCATGGTTCCCATACTGCTTCAAAATTGGAGCTGGTGTCTGTGAGAGAGCTGACTAGTTTTTCTTGGGTCATAAGCCAAGTAACTTTGTTAATCGCGACGGTCAGAGACACTTTAGGCTGTTTCCATGCTTTAGCAATCGTGAGTTTGGCTCCCAGAAGGATAAAGTTAATTAGCTTGCGAGAGTGCTTGGGAAAAGGGGGGAAATCGAGGCCTAGGAGCGCAATAGCTGGTTTCCTGGGGAGAGAGTAAGAGGTGACTTTGAAGATCATAGAGAAAACTTTTTTCCAGAATGACCTTATCCTCGGACACTCCCACCAGACGTGAGCCATGGTCCCTCTAAGCTGGCAATTTCTAAAGCATAGAGGGTTGGCAGAGCTATACATCGTGGCCAGCCTAGAGGGAGTCTGGTAGAGACCTTGATGGATGCTTCCATTAGTGAAATGTTAATTATCCCTTTAAGGGATTTCCTCTGCGCAGATTGCCAGCTTTCCAAGTCCCATGCTTCACCAAGCTCCCTTTCCCAGGCCAACATATGTGGTAATTTGGAAGGGGGAGAAGCTAAGGAATGGTAAATGACTGTTATTCCTCCTTTCTGGGGTCCTGGTTGGCCACACCAGATTTCGTAATCTGTAAATTGTGGGGGTTCGGGTTTATTGTGCCAACGTTTTAGTAGGAAATGTTGGATTTGTTGAAAACTAAATTGCTCGCTGGTGGGTAACTCCAATTTATTGACGCAGTAGGATTTAGAGATGGGGCCTGCCCTCGTGAAAAAGTGGCCAATCCTGTACATCCCCTTATCGAGCCACCATTTGAATGACTTGACATCTAGACCTGGGACAAAAGCTTGATTGTGGAAGATATGGGCAAGAGGTTCCATTTGGGAGACTAAGGCCGGGATTGTTCTTAGTTGGTCCCAAAGGGTCATCGATTGAGAGAGAATGGGAGAAAGGATAGCCGGACGTTCCCTGGGGGGCGCCCAAAGAAGGAAATCAAGGGTGAATGCAGGTGTCGCTTGTCTTTCTATGCTGATCCAGTCAGGCTTCTCATATTTAGAGTACACGTTAGAAAGCTGAGCCAGCCTGGATGCCTGGTAATACCATAACAGTTTGGGCATACCCAATCCCCCCTTCTTTAATGGGTGAAATAAGGTTGCACTGGGAAGTCTGTATCCCTTCCCTCCCCAAATAAATTTGATCAGCTTGCTCTGAAATGATTTCAGGTGATCCTTCCTGGTGGAGATTGGGAGGGCCCTAAACAGGTATAGAATTTTGGGGAGTAGGGTCATTTTGACCGAATGGATCCTTCCCAGCCACGAAAGGTCATGTTTATCCCAGGTTCGCAAATCCTGCTCCAGTTTTTTGTACATTGGAGGAAAATTTGCGGAATAAAGGAGATCTATTTTGTGGGTAAGAGTGATCCCTAGGTAGTTGATGGAGGAATCGCTCCACCTAAACCTGAACTCCCTTTTTAATTGGAGCACCAGGTCCGGGGGGAGCGAGATGTTGAGAGCTTGGGACTTTTCCAGGTTGACCACAAGGCCAGAGGCGCTTGCGAAGTCGTCCAGGACTTTACAGAGATTGGGCAGTGAGGTTACCGGGGATGTTAGGAATAGAAGGACATCATCGGCAAAAAGCCCGCATTTATGTGTTTGAGGGCCGCATTGGACACCCAAGATGTCAGGGTTGGTACGAATCGCGATTGCTAGGGATTCAATGGCAATATCAAAAATTAGAGGAGAAAGGGGGCAGCCTTGTCTTGTTCCCCTATGGATGGTGAAGAGATCCGAGTAGAAGCCCCTTAACCTAATTTGTGCTTTAGGGGAGGAGTATAGTGCTCGCAAGGAGCCCAGGAATCTCTTCCCAAAGCCCCACCTCTCCAGTACCTGGAAAAGGTAGGTCCAAGAGACCGAATCGAAGGCCTTTTGGAGGTCAAGCGAAAGGATCATTCCCTTTTGCTTAGGGCCGCCGTCCCAGTTAGAGCTAAGTAATGAGATTAGGTCAATCGCCCTCCTGATTTGGTCAGGGCCTTGCCTTCCCGGGATAAATCCCACTTGGTCCTTATGGATATATTTATCAATAATGGAAGCTAGTCTGTTTGCAAGAATTTTGGTCATAATTTTCAAATCGTTGTTGATGAGGGAGATTGGCCTATAATTATTGACATCCTCCGGGTTTTTGCCCGGCTTAGGGATGACTGAAATAAAAGCAGTGTTTAAATGGGACTCCAGAGGGTCTCCTCGAGCTTTCGAGTTGAAGAATCTGGTGAGGTATGGGCCAATGGTGCCCAAGAAGGTCTTGTAATAGGCCACTGGGAGCCCGTCCGGGCCCGGGGCTGTGCCTTTCTTGAGTTTTGTGACTACCTCTGCCACTTCCTCAACTGAAAACTCAGCTTCTAAGAAAGCTATATGGTCAGCAGATAATGAGGGAAGGGGTAGTCCTTCTAGGAAAGAGTTGGGTTTAGGCAGGCCCTCAGAGGGCATCGGTTTATATAGCTTAGCATAAAAGTCCTGAAAAGCTCGCAGGACTTTATTTGGGTTGGAGGAGGGTGGTTGCCCGGGAGATACAATTCTAGGGAACACAAGGTTCCTAGGCCGGGGGGATAGTTTAGCCGCTAGCATTGATCCCACCTTGTCTCTATGGGAGTAGAATTTAGCTCCACTCCATTTGATATATTTTACGGCTCTAGTGGTTAGGGCTAGATTTAGTTCTACTCTAGCGGCATCCAGCTGGGAAGTAGGGATGCCGCGTGGGTCTTTTTTGTGTTTAGCCTTCAGGGTACAGTAGTCGGTTTCTAATCTCTTGATTTCTAGGGATCTAGCTTTTTTGGATTGGGAGGCGATCTGAATGAATTTCCCCCTGATGAAGGCCTTGTGGGCTGCCCACAGAGTTTCCGGAGAAACCTCGCCTCCGTCATTGAGCATGAAAAATTCCCTAAGTGACGTATCTAATTCTTTAGCTCTAACCGGGTCGTCAAGGATGGAAACATTGAGTTTCCAAGGTTTGTAGGCAGAGGATCTGGTGCCCTCTTTAATGCTAGCAAAAAGAATAGCGTGGTCAGAGCAAACCGTATCCAAAATCTGGGCTTTAGAGGTTTCAGGTATAATGTTCGGGGAGACAAATAAATGATCTATCCTAGAATAAGAGAGATGCACTTTTGAAAAGTGGGTATAATCTCTTTTATTTGGATTGAGTTCCCTCCAAATGTCAATGAGACCCTGAGCCTGGATAAGTTTCGCTATTTTAAGGCTCGCTTTGGGGGGGCGGGCAAGCTGGGAGGCCCCAATTTTGGATTTGTCCAGACTGAGGTCAAAGGCTATGTTGGAGTCACCCCCCAGTATTATGGAGCCTTCTAAGAGGGGAGTGAGAATTTTGAAAAGGGAGGCGAAAAAGGCATTTTGGTTTTTGTTGGGGGCATAATACGAGACTATCGAGTAGAGATGGCCGTCTAGGGTACCTTTAATTAGGAGAAATCTTCCTTCAGGGTTTATAAGTTCAGAAAGGGGAACAAAGTTGCAGTTTTTGGATATTAGGATCGCCACTCCTCTTGTTTTGTCGGGCGCATTTGCCAATCTAAACGTGGGAAAGTGGGCATGTAGGAACTTGGGCTTATAGTTACTCGGAAAATGGGTCTCCTGTACGAGAACTATATCTAGTTTAAGGGATCGATAAAGGTCGAAGACCTTCCTCCTTTTGATCTGGGAGTTTAATCCCTGCGTGTTGTGAGTTGCTATATTGATAAGGTTGGGCCTAGGGTTAGTGTGAGCCATGGTAAGGGTAGGAAGCTGGCAATCTGAAGCAGAAATAAAAAGCACTTACCCAAGGTCTTCCTCCAAGGGGATTTTTTCCAATAAGGGCAAAACCTCTGTACCACCAGGAGGAAATCCGGGAGGGATGCATAAATCTTGGACCGGCTAGAAAATAGAAGGGGAGGGTGAGAAAGTAAAAAGAGAAAGAGAAGAAAGAAGAAAAATAAAGTCCCCTGAGAGACTTTAGGGTAGAGGGGGAGGAAACCATCCCCCTGTACCAAAGTCTGTCAGCGCCCCTCTCCTGCAGGAGAGGGTGCGACGGATCCCACAGCATTGGAAAAACCATAGCTGGGGGAGGTGGAGAGGCATGAATCTGCCACCCCGGCCGGCGGGCCATAAGGAACACAATTTTAGAGCCCCTGGAGAACATTAATGAACCTTCAACGAAAGAAAAACACAGAACTTAAACATGATATAAACCGCAACCAGGAGATAGAGAGAGTAGGTCCCCCCGTGCTCCCACCTCCAGATTAAACTAAAGATGAGAGAAGGTATATGACCTGTGGAACATCATAAAGGTAGTAAACTACAATCAGGATAATTCAGGGCAGCCAAGAGCAGTGAGAAAAAAGAAAAAAAAAAAAAAAGAAAAAAAAAATTGTAGAAAAATGGCTGTGAACGGAATGTTTTAGTGGGCCCACTGTGCCCACAGGTGGGGGTAAAGGGTGGGGGAGGAGTGGCTAATGCTACCCAGGCTGAAAATGTCCTTGAAAAGGCGAGGCTCCCTAGTATGAGGGGGAGCTGTCGGGAGTGTTCCCAAGCAAAGTCCAGAGATTAGAGTGAAACAAAACTCCAGAGCGTCAATCATGGAGGCCTATTGTCTTTTGATCTCTTAGTTTTGGCTTGACTCCAGACGGGGGTAATGGGGCTGGTTGGTGTGGGGCGCTTAGAGGATGCATTGGAAGAGGTGGAAAAGTCCATGGCCATTTCCTGGGAGATAATTTTAAGGTCAAGCAGGATTTTTTCACCTTCCGGGAAACTGGAGAAAGCATAGGTGTGACCTTTGAGAGCGAATTTGACCCCGAAGGGGAAAGTCCACCAGTATTTTACTCCCTTTTGAGCCAAGGCAGTGAGAAGGGGCTTGAGGTTTCTCCTGCGCTGAATTGTCATAGGGGATAAGTCTGCAAAAACTTGAATCGGATGGCCCATGCATTGAAGTTGTGGTTGGGCCCGGGCTAGTTTCATTATTTCCTCTTTAACTGAGAAGAAGTGAGGCTTGACAATAATGTCTCTCAGTTTTCCATCCTTCCTCGGGGGGCCAAGGGCACTGTGGGCCCTATCCAGTTCTAGACGCTGTTGGGAAATGTTGGGTAGAAGGCTTTTGAATAGGTTGTGCACTGCTTCGGTAGTGTCAGTGAAGCTCTCAGGCAAACCTCTGATTCTAAGGTTTTGTCTTCTGGACCTATTCTCAAGGTCATCAATTCTGGCAATTGCAGTCTCAAGCTGGTCTTGCAAGAGTTGAATCTGGGCCGTGTTCTGGTTAGCCCTAGAGACTGTTATGTCCAGTTTGTTTTCGATGGCACCCATTCTATCCCCTAAGCATTGAAAGTCCACCTTGATGTCTCCTGTTATTTTAGCGGCCGTCTGGGAAAGGCCTATCTCTAATAAGTCAGAGAACCTCTGGAACAAGTCCTGGGGGGGAAGAGAGGTGTCGTAGCCTGGAGTGCTGGGGGTGAGAGATAGGCGTGAGGGGGCTAGGGAGGGCCCCATGGCAGGTAGGCCGCAGCTCCCCATTGCTTGTGCCAGCAGGGATTCAGTGGAGGCTGGAGAGTGAGGGGAGGGTGCTTGTAGGGTCTCCTGAGATGTGGGAGGATAAGGGAGCGAGGCTGGTGTAAGAACCCGGCGGGGTTCCAGTGGCATCTCCACAGGCTGGACGCATGGAGAGGCCGCGGCGGCCATCTTGGTACACCCAGCCGCTGTTACCTCCGAGAAAAGAGGCCTCAGGTCCCTCCTGGCTGACGGGTTCTGCATCCGGGGGGGTCACCAAGTGATCAGGAGTCCCCCTGGGTGTAGCGGAGCTGGGGCAGCGGGCTCTTGCTAACATCAGCGGCGCCGGACAGCCGGGGTGGCGCGGAGCTCCGGGCTCAAGCGTCCATCTTGGAACTCCCGCGCATGCGCTCTCCATATCACACTTCTAATAAAGCAGGTAAGGCCATGTCACAATGCATACGAGGCCAGCGCATCAAGAACTCAATCCCCCATATCCTCCATCCCTTTACAAAAGAAAAATTGATTAATCCATAAGACAAAGCAAATGCCTTCAGTACATACTATGACTCCCTTTATAATCTCAAAAACGATAAAGATCCTCTCTGAGATTCAACTCCCTTCTCTTGGTGAAGAGAAATTAAGAGACTTGAATGGACCCTTCTCAAAACAAGAAATAGAGCAAACAATTCACTCCCTCCCATCCAGTAAATCCCCTGGACCTGACGGCCTTCCCAGAGAATATTACAAACAATTTGGCCCCATTCTCAATCCCTACCTACAGAACCTCTTCAACGGCGCTGCCTCCTCATCTACGTTTCCTCCAGAAATGCTGTCTGCAGTGATTATAGCTCTGCCTAAACCTGGAAAAACCCAAATACTCCCCAAAATTTTAGGCCTATCTCACTGCTGAACACAAATCTAAAATTGTATGCCAAATTGATAGCCTCTAGAATATCTAAATTTCTCCCCCTTCTTATCAACTCCGACCAAATGGGTTTCACCCAAAGAAAACAACCCTCTGATGCCACAAGACAACTCATAAACCTCATCCATGCCACCAACTCTGACAGAACGCCTTCTCTGCTCTACAGAGTAAATTGGGGTTACACGAGAGAGGTACTTATCAAATTTAGATTCAAGGACTTGATCCTTTCCACCATAATGGCATTGTACTCTGCCCGCCTCTGCTCTCCATCCCCTTTTACATAACAAATGGCACTCGCCAAGGTTCCCTCTATCTCTCCTTATCTTTAACTTATCTGTAGAACCATTTGCAGAGAGCATAAGAAGCTCCAAAAATCACAGGTTCTCCAAGTGGGCGAATATAACCACAAGATTAGCTTATTTGAGGACGACATCATATTAATGTTGACCAACCCTCATATTTCTCTAACAGAGGTATAATTCTTGCTCCTAAAGCTTGGAGAAATATCCTACTACAAAGCCAACACCACTAAATCCCACATTTTAGACTTAGGGATAGATGGCAAGACCAGCAGCAAAACTCCCATTTCAATGGGCAGAAACAGGCATAGATTATCTTGGCAACATACTAACAAGGCACTTAAGAAACCTTTTTTAAAGAAAACTTCCTTAGATACAAACAAAAAGTTACTCAATCTCTTATACAACTAGGAAAACATGAATTCTCTTGGACTGGGTGTCTGGCTGCATTTAAGACGACGGTCCTTCCCTAACTGTTATATCTTTTCAGAACCCTTCTTTTCCCTCTACCCAAAAGCTACACAAACTCCCTTCAAATGTCCCTACAAAAATATATCTGGGCTGGGAAAAAATCAAGTGTAGCTAGAAGCAGACTAGTCAAGCACAGATCGGTAGGAGGATCTGGTCTAGTAGACATAGAGGATTACCATGCAGCAAGCATACTGGCCCAACTGAGAGAATGGTTCCTCCCAATAACAAACACGAGATGGGGACATTGAAAAACATAACATACCAGGCAACAACCTAAAAAATTGGATCTGCTGCACATACCCCAAAACAACTCTCCCCAACACCTTGTCGCCTACTATCCAAGCATCAGTCAAAGCTTGGCACAAGCTAACGAATAACACCTGGAGGGACAACCTTACAAAATGCATAAACTTACCCATAGAGACTCTTAAACTACTCATTCCAGACCTACAAATACTGAGATGATCCAAACAAAAACCCTTATTCCTTAACTGCCTAGTACTAAGACGAAAAGATTAAACCTTTCCAAACCCTTAAAACAGAACTACATTTTCCCTTAGACTCCCAATATCAATACTTACAAATTGCCCACTGTATCAAAAGCAACCCTCAACCTCACACTTCTATCCCCACATGGGCTACAGTATTTTACTCACCCCTCTCCCGAGGAAACAAAGGAATCTCCCTATTTTACAACATTCAACAGAAAAAGACACAATTTTCCCATTCCCTGGCATTTCTCCAATGGGAACAAGATATATGCAGATCATATTCATGAAAAGAATGGCAGATACTGTATATGGCTACAAAATGTATGGCGCTATGGGAAACCACACAAAATGTAATACAAAGGAGATACCTAACTCCAGTGAAAATTGCCATATTTGACACCCATACATCCTCTGATTGCTGGAGGAAATGCGGCTCACAGGGTACATTAATGCATATCCTATGGGAATGCCCAAAAAATAACAAAATGCTGGCTAAAAATCTTCTTAATTCTATCGCAAATTATAGGCTCGACCCTAACACCAACACCTGATCTGGCTCTATTAAACCTAAAAATAAATGATGTACCTGTTGCTCACAGGAAAGTTATTACCCACATATTACTTGCAGCTAGACACAACATATCCAAAAACTGGAAAAACCCAAAACAGCCTGTTATTGATGTAATCACAACAGTTCAGACTCACTCTTACGAGACAATATTGTCCAACAACATACAATCTACCTTAAAGTTGAGACAAAGGTGGAACTCATGGTAAAACTGGTACAAAATATTCACTAAGATGTAACTGCTCTGCTTATGTCTCTGATCATATGTCCATGCATGCCCCCCCCCCCCATACCCATCTTTCCCCCCTTTAAACTAATTGTATACCCATATACCCGTTCCCTCACTTGAAAAACTTCTGTTCCATATTGTGAGGAATTATAATTTAATACGTATTGGTTAAAGTTTATGTTTATATGACCTTTCATGTACTTGAATGAGGTAACACGTTTGTAACTTTGAGACTGTGCAATAAAAACTACTGAAGTGAAAAAGTATCCTGTTCTCTTTGTATTGCTTCCTTTGTGCGAAATCCCTAGCGTTCCTGACAGTCCCTCTGCTTTCCTATTAAATATTAACCACACTAAGCAGGAGAACACACTATGGTCAGTTCTCTAGCTACTGTGAGCTGAGAACTCAGCCTGATCTCCTACAATGATCAGACTTGCCCTAACACACCCCTCCTTCACAGCCTTTCACTGGGAGGCTCGGTATACTGTTGCTTCTATTCTACTCCCCCCAGATCTTATGCAGCTGAGAACAGAGGGAATATAATCACTTAAGAAGGGGGAAAATGTATTTATAATGTGTTTTTTATATCTATACACAAATGTCTTGCCTTTCATTTCTATTTTAATAGAATGAATAGGTTGTTTTACAATGTGATCATTTACAATCAATTTAATCTGTTAGTTTTCTATTTCATTATTTCAGATTTTAGTAACTAGCATGCAACAGCATTTGTTCTGAATCTGAAATTGTTACGTTAAGTCATATTTAAGATATATTTATATTGTTATAATATATGTCCAACCAAAACGGTGTCACTATTGTTGTTTTGGATACAGTGGGTATGAACTTTAACCCCAATTGGGTTTAAAAGCAAAAGCAAACATTGAGAGGGAAAAAAATCTCCCTAAAAAGTAAAGGCAACTCATACTAGCACATTATAAAAGACTTATCTTTAAACATCGCCCTCCAACGGCATGCTGTCACCTCCGCAGAAGCTTCCATCTTTACCCGGTCTTATAGTTACATAGTTAGTGAGGTTGAAAAAAGACCCAAGTCCATCAAGTCCAACCTTTGTGTGTGCTTTTATGTTAATATTACACTGTATATCCCTCAATGTTGTAGGTACCCATCTAATAGTTTTTGAAATTATCTATGCTCCCAGCTGAAACCACTGTTTATGGAAGAGAATTCCACATCCTTACTGCTCTTACCGCAAAGAACCCTCTACGCAGTTTAAGGTTAAACTGCCTTTCTTCTAGTTTTAATGGATGGCCACATGTCTTTGTGTGCTCCCTTGCGCGGAATAGTTTTGTCCCTATTGTGGGGTCACCTGTACAGTATTTGTACATTGAAATCATATCCCCTCTCAAGAGTCTCTTCTCCAGAGAGAATAAGTTCAGTGCTTGTAATCTTTCCTCATAACTAAGGTCCTTCAGTCCCTTAACTAGCTTTGTTGCCCTTCTCTGAACCCTTTCTAGCTCCAGGACATCCTGCCTGAGTACTGGTGACCAGAACTGTGTGGCATACTCCAAGTGTGGCCTCATCAGAGACTTGTAGAGGGGAGAAGTATTGATTTATCTCTGGAGTGTATCCCCTTTTTGATGCATGCCAATATTTTGTTGGCTTTGCTTTCAACAGCTTGGCATTGCATGCCATTGCTGAGCCTGTCCTCTACTAGGACCCCTAGGTCCTTTTCCATCCTAGATTCCCCCAGTCACTCTCCCCCTACTGAGTAGTTTGCGTTCATATTCTTGGTACCCAAATGCATTATTTTACACTTTTCTACATTAAACCTCATTTGCCATTTATCTGCCCACTCCATTAATTTGTTCAGATCTTCTTGCAGGGTTTCCACATTCAGTGGAGAAATGATTGCCCTGCTTAGCTTGGTATCATCTGCAAATATTGAGTATGAAAAATTAAAGATAGTATCGCGCTAAAATGTGAATAAACATATAAAAAATAGAATAAAAATTAATATGAAAACGAAGCAGCAACTGTGATCCCCGTGATATTAGCCTGGATACAAAGCACAAATAATATACAAACAGTCGCAATGAATAATAATGAAAAATAATATAGAGTGACAAAAATTTGCGTCAATTGTCCATCAGGTGCAGCTGACGATGCATATCTATTAAATTTGGCCAATAAACCCTAGGCTCTTAAGCCACTATTAAGTCCCAAGTGATTAATGAAAAAGAAAGCATGTAGAAGTGATGAAAAACTCATTCAAAAAGAAAATAGCAGCACAGTCCCAATAGGATGTAACTTTTCTTATGAAGATGTACAGACATCCGCCTCTATTCCTTCACCACCGCCAAGGAGCATGCACACCATGTGGGGTAGAGAGATGGGTACTCTTACCAGAACGGACAGACTCACTATTCCTAGTGGGTCAATCGGGCAGGCAGCCGTAACCCGCTGCAAGGTATAATGAAGGCTCTCTCACTCTCCCAGAACCATATCTTTATACAGGATCCAAATGAGTATTGTAACTTGCATCCGACCTCCCCAGCGGCACATACCATAAGGAAAAAGAGTGCCAATAGTGTAATTCCGTAAAACGTTTGTTTATTGTAAGATAAAAATGGATACTCACATAGATACAAAGTAAAATCGCATGAATCCGATAAAAGTCGGCATAACAGCATATAACGCTATGTTCCCCGTCCTCCCGGGTGTAGGTGAGGTGACATCAGCGCATAGCTCCGCCCTACATGTTTCGCCATACGTGACTTCTTCCAAGGTGCCCCTTCTTCACTGCTACACACTTTCTTTTTCCTTACATTAATCACTTGGGACTTAATAGTGGCTTAAGAGCCTAGGGTTTATTGGCCAAATTTAATAGATATGCATCGTCAGCTGCACCTGATGGACGATTAACGCAAATTTTTGTCACTCTATATTATTTTTCATTATTATTCAGCGCGACTGTTTATTGAGTATGAGCTATTGACCCCATCTTCCAGATCATGTATGAATAAATTAAATAGGATTGGTCATAGGACAGATCCCTGGGGGACCCCACTTTCCACACCAGACCATTCCGAGTACTCCCCGTATATGCCCACCCTCTGGACTCACCCCTGTAACCAGTTTTCAATCCATGTACTCACCCTTTGATGCATGCCGACAGACCTTAGATTGTACATTAAGCATTTATTGAGAACTGTGTCAAATGCTTTTGAAAAATCTAAAAACACCACGTCTACGGGCCTTCCTTTATCTAGATGGTAGCTCACCTCCTCATAGAAGTTTAATAGATTGGTTTGGCATGAGCGATTCTTCATGAAACCGTGCTGATTACTGTTAATGATACCATTTTCATTACAATAATCTTGTATATAATCCTTTTTTTTCCCTCCAAGAGCTTGCATATTATCGATGTTAAGCTAACTGGCCTGTAGTTTACAGGGATTTATCTTGGTCCTTTTTTATATATAGGTGCTACATTGGCTTTTCTCCAATCAGGTGGTACCATACCAGTCAGTAGACTGTTCTTAAAAATTAGGTACTGTGGTCTGACAATTTCTTGACTGAGTTCCTTAAGGACCCTCGGTGCAAGCCATCAGATCCCGGTGGCTTATTAACATTACGTTTTTCAAGTCTATTCCTAATTTTATCCTCAGTTAGCCATGAGGGTGCTTCATGTGACGTGTTGTGAGGACCTACATTGTAGTTTTGGAAAATTAAGCCCCCCCTTATTTCCTTTGTGAATACTGAGGAGAAAAAAAAGTTTAACACCTTTGCCATCTCTTCATCGTTGGTAACCAGATTCCTTTCATCATTTTATATGGGGCCAATATGATCTGACCTCCCTCTCTTACTATTTATATACTTAAAGAATGTCTTGGGATTATTTTTACTCTCCTCAGATATGTGTCTTTCATGTTCTTTTTAGCCACCCTGATTGTACCCTTATATTCCTTATTGCATACTTTGTAAAGCTGGAGTGCTGACAAAGACCCCTCAGCCTTGTATTTTTTGAAGGCCTTCTCCTTTGCCTTTATCTGTGCTTTTACATCAGAGTTAAGCTACCTTGGTTTTTTATTAGCTCTTTTAAATTTATTTCCCATTGGGATACACTGACTAATACCTTTGTTTAGTATGTCCTTGGAGCACTCCCATCTTTCCTCCACGTTCATTTTTCCTAGCATTTTAACTAAAATCTTCCAGCAAGGAGCGTAGTTTATGGAAGTTGGCTCTCTTAAAATTCAGTGTTTTGGTATTCCCTTTATGTTTCCTATTTGTGTGACTTACACTGACCTATAATAATTATTTCCTAGATTGCACCTTACGTCCACATCTGATCAGGTCTGCGTGGTTAGTAATCAGAAGGTCTAATAATGCTTTTTTTCTTGTTGGTGCATTTACCATCTGACCCATGAAATTGTCCTGCAGGACATTTAGGAAATGACGAGCCTTAGCTGAGTGTGCAGTACCTTCCGCCCAGTTTATATCTGGATAATTAAAATCATCCATTATAATGACACTTTCCATCTTTGCCGCAATTACAAATTGTGACAGGAGGTCTGCCTCCCCCTCTTCCCTCTGGTTAGGGGGCCTATAGCATATTCCTAGTATTACTTTCCCCTTGGTATCTTCCTTTTGTAGCTCTACCCATAAAGATTCAACCTCCTCCCTTGATCCACTAGTAATGTCATCCCTCACATTTACTTATACGTCATTTTTTATATACAGGCATAGACCTTCCCCTTTTTTGCCCTCACTATCCCTGCGATATAGGAAATACCCCTGAATGGTAGCCAGCCAATCATGAGAGCTGTTAAACCAGGTCTCTGAAATTCCCACAAAATCTAACTCCTCTTCGTACAATAGCAGCTCTAGTTTTCCCATCTTGTGCACCAGACTCCTTGCATTAGTGAACAAGCCATGTATTTTTTTCCTGGACACCCACTGTTTCTTTGTTGGGTATTCCTCGGTTGCATATAGGACTAGTTACACTACTTACCTCGCGTTTAGGTTCTTTATTTGGCCTACCACTACTGCCCCCAATATTACCCTCTGAACTATGTTCCACTCTGGCTATTTCTAAGTCTGGACCCTCCCCACGTTGCCTAGTTTAACCCCGTCGGATCCGCGCTATTTCTGAAGTACGGCTCCAGCACGGATCTGAATTTCCGGGACGACGTCCATGAAAGTCATGCCCTGTGCACACTCCCGGCACACACTCACAGGTGGCGCTGCACGCTGCGTGGGCATGCCCGCGGGTCAGGCAGTCTCGATGTCCGCTCGTGACCCGCGATCGTCTGTCAGAGCTGCAGAATGGGGAACCGCCGATGTAAACACGGTGGTTCTCCGTTCTGTGAAGGGGGACATAGCAGATCTACTGATCCCTGTCACTGGCATCAGTTAGATCTGTTATGTCCCGGCCAGCCCTGCCCCCACACAGTTAGAACACATGCAGGGAACACAGTTAATCCCTTCACTGCCCCCTTAATGTTAACCCTTTCACTGCCAATGACATTTATACAGTAATCAGTGGCTATTTAAATTTCTGATTGCTGTATAAATGTCATTGGTCCCAAAAAAGTGTCAGAAATGTCCGACATGTCCGCCCCAATATCGCAGTACCAATAAAAATCGCAGATCGCTGCCATTACTAGTAAAAAAAAAAATTATAAAAACGCCATAAATCAATTCCCATAGTTTATAGACGCAAACCAATCAATATATGCCGATTGCGATTGTTTTTACCAATAATATGTAGAAGAATATAAATTGGCCAAACCCAATGAATCATTTTTTTTTTATATTTTTTTTTGGATTTATATTACAGCAAAAAGTAAAAAATATTGTTCTTTTTTTCAAAATAGTTGCTATTTGTTTGTTTATAGCGCAAAAAATAAAAACCACAGAGGTGATCAAATACCACCAAAAGAAAGCTCTATTTGTGGGGAAAACATGATAAAAATTTTGATTGGGTACAATATCGCACGACCGCACAATTGTCATTCAAAATGCGACAGTGCTGAAAGCCGAAAATTGGTCTGGACAGGAGGGGGGATTAAGTGCCCAACAAACAAGTGGTTAAAAGCCCCTCTAGCTTGTCGGCCATCCTTATTCCCAGCCGGTCTGCACCTTCCCCATTTAGGTGCAGTCCGTCCCTTCTAAAGAGCTCGTAGCTGATTGAGAAATCAGCCCAGTTCTCCAGGAATCTCAAACTCTCCTTTCTACACCAGCTCCTCAGCCACTTGTTAACTTCCCTAATCCCCCGCTGCCTCTCTGGTCTAGCTTGAGGTACCGGTAGTATTTCTGAGAATACTACCTTGTAGGTTCTAGTCTTCAACTTTGCTCCTAGATCCCTGAAATCTTTTTTTTAGGACACTCCACCTTCCTCTAACTTTGTCATTGGTGCCAACATGCACCATGACAGCGGGGTCTTCCCCAGCCCCTCCCAATAATCTGTCCACCAGATCTGTGATGTGCCGAACCCGGGCGCCCGGTAAACAGCATACAGTTCGGCGTTTCAGGAATTTGTGGCAGATTGCCCTTTCTGTTTTTCTAAGAATTGAGTCCCCTACCACCACAATCTGTCTTTCCTTTCCCCTGGCTTCATCCCCCCCTCACTGGAGGAGTTACTCCTCTGGCAGCTAGGGGCGCCACTCTGTTCCAGGGATGTTGGTCCCTGATTGGTTTCCGCAATATCACACAACGGGGCATACTTATTGGGATGTTCCAGCCCAGGATCAGCCTCCCTGACTCTTTCCCTACTACCCTTCCTAACTGTCACCCAACTACTCTGTACTGGTGCCTGCACCTCTTTGTCTCCACGTGCCTCTGTGCTGGCCCCTGCCAGCACCTGTCGGGTATGATCCCAACTCTCCTTTAGTATGGAGAGTCTTCTCAGTGTTGACAGCTGCTTCCCTACATTCAGAACCTGGGCTTCCAGGAAAACAACGTGCTTATATCTTGTACAGCAGTATTAGCCCTCAATCGCATGATCAAGGAACGCATACATGTACTCTGAGTCGCGTCTCCACACCCGCCGGGCATCGTACCCACTAATTTAATGGGGGACTGGGAATTATACTTTGTCCAATTAACTAACCACTAGCTGCCTTTTTCTCTAATACTCACAGCACCCGGGCACAGCACATGTGTCTTCACAGCCCCCGGGCACCTACAGCACACATGTCCTCACAGCCCCCGGGCACCTACAGCACACGTGTCCTCACAGCCCCCGGGCACTCACAGTCCTCACAGTACACGTGTCCTCACAGCCCCGACAGCACATGCATCCTCATGGCCCCCGGGCACCAACAGCACACTTGCCCTCACAGCCCCCGTCACTCACAATACATGTGTCCTCACAGCTTTCATCACTCACAATATAGGTGTCCTCACAGCCCCCGGCACTCACAATACACATGTCCTCACAGCCCCTGGGGACTCACAGTACACATGTCCTCAAAGCCCCCGGGTACACATGAAGCACACGTGTCCTCACAGCCCCAGGCACTCACAGTACACATGTCCCTACAGCCCCTGGGCACTCACAGTACACGTGTCCTTACAGGACACATGTCCTCACAGCCCCCGGTCACTTATAGTATACGTGTCCTCACAGCCCCAGGCACTCACAGTACACATGTCCCTACAGCCCCTGGGCACTCACAGTACACGTGTCCTTACAGGACATGTGTCCTCACAGCCCCTGGTCACTTATAGTATATGTGTACTCACAGCCCTGGGCACTCACAGTACACGTGTCTTCACAACCCCCGGGCACTCACAGTACACAAGTCCCTACAGCCCCCGGGCACTCACAGTACATGTGTCCTCACAGCCCCCATGCACCTACAGTACATGAGTCCTCACAGCCCCCAGGCACTCACAGTACATGCATCCCTACAGCCCCCGGGCACTCACAGTACACGTGTCCCTACAGCCCCAGGTACTCACAGTACACGGGCACCTACAGTACACTGTCCTCACAGCCCCCTGGCACTCACCGTACACATGTCCTCACAGCCCCAGGCACTTACCGCACACACATCCCTACAGCCCCCGGACACTCACAGTACACGTATCCCTACAGCCCCCTGGCACTCACAGTATACGTGTCCCTACAGCCCCCGGGCACTCACAGTACACGTGTCCCTACAGCCCCAGGGCACTCACCCTTTGGATTCGGGGCTGAAGCCACTTGACTGGCCTATTTGTGATGTTGATGGGTGCAGGAGCTATGGATGCTGCACAGAGCTCTAAGGGAATGGCGCGGGTATGTGTTCGCTCAGAATGCATGCCTCGGTGATGTTATCGGCTGCTGCTCACTAGAACATTCCCAAATGGTGCACATTTGGGAGATATTAATTTAACATACAGTAATGCTTTATTATTAGGTTACCTGTAGGTAAAAATAAAAAGAGAGTTTACTACCACCTTAACTGCAATTCAGAGAGCTCTGTGATTAGAGGAGAGTAGAGAAGGGGAATGCTTTATATTGCTGTCTGTGTGCTGTTGCAGGTTTTCCCCCACCTCCTTTCTTGGGAAGCTGTTGTCACTGTGACAGTGGGGGAAAATATCTCTTAAGGGAGCACCAGATAGCAGTAATAGTCTGACTGAGGTTCCACAGCTCTGGCTCCCCTCACTCAGGGAGCATTCAACAGCTGTGAATTCTGGGAGTCATGCCATCAGCCAGCCATTAAGGCCCAGCCATTGGTGCTCCATCCTCCCCCTTGCAGCTACTTCTTACTGACAGCAGAGCCAAACAGGTAGGAGGTGGGGGAGGGGACTGTTTTAAGAATTAAAAGTTATGTACTGCTTTAAAAGTAGTTTTATTAATCTTCAGATAGAACTATCATAATTATAAGGATCTAACTTGATATCCCTTACACAGCAGTGCTTAGGCTTGATGAGGCAGGGGTAGTACCAACAGCCAGTCAGGATCTCCTGCATGCACAAGTGCTGGCAGGGAGTATAGTATCAGAAAACAAAGTAAGCAAAGGGAATTGTTGCTGTTGTAGGCTGTGAGCAACATCAATGTATCTAAAGTAATTTTACTCAGTAATTAAAAGGTTAGAATCGTTTTCAGGTTTTTTATTACTGTCTGTGAATCTGCTTGTCAGGCATACTCTCTCCGTTTGTCCTGATCACAATTGCCACTGCTTTTTATATCATTTGGATGGTAAGACTCTCATATGTATTTCAACTGTTGCTGTTGTTCTATACTCAGTTTAAAGGATAATTTCACTTACGAGGGACTCACTCCCCTCGGTCTCGACACCTTGGAGTCAGTCTGATAATGACGATAGACTACGAGGGAATTCTTTATAAAAGGGGGTGACAGTGTCACTGTTGTCGAAGGGTTCTTTCCTCCACCCCCTTTTGGAAGTTTTTTTATACATGTAAGTAGTAAAAATGGACTTTCAACTTTAATAGGAAATTTGACTCATATCTTGTTGTCGTTGTCAACTTTATGTATACTCTCAGAATGGTAGGTTTACTATATTTTTCGTCACCGTTAACACTAGTCCTGTTTGCCTCTCTCATACGGACTGTTCGTCTAAGTGTCTGTCATTATTTTTTGGACTTTT
>BLSH010328685.1:600269-611727 GCA_018402905.1 Glandirana rugosa
GTCCCGGAGGGACCGGCCGCTCACTCAATCAGAGACGTACGGAGTACCACACACCTAACTTTGTGCTGTGGGCACTGGAGGAGAATGTTACTGGTGGAGACCATTTCTAAGGGTTATTGTTACAGTCAAAAGTTAAAATATAGACAGATGTGTGTTTTGGGCACTCAGCCCTTGAAGTTGATATACTCTATACGCCAAATGGAGAATATCCCACCAGCTCGATTACCTTAATCCTATATGTAAATCTAACTGCCTCCACACGTTACTAGTCGATACTAAGTGTAGGAAAGCAAGTTCACGTGATTAATCAACATGTAATATGTACTAATCGTTAACTTGAGATAAGACTGTTTATATGGAAAAAAAAAAAAAACAAAGAATGTACGAACATTACTTTCTGTTTTGTCAAAGCTCGTAAAAAATTTAATAAAAACATTGAAACATAAAATGAATATCTTGCCCCAATTCTTGTACATATTCAGGACCTTACCCATCTCAGCACCCAACTCCTACTTTAAAAAGGTACAATCTATGGTAAACCAGTTTCTATGGAGGGGGAAGAAGGCAAGGTGTGCATATCACAACCTAACAAACACGAGAGAGGCAGGGGGAGTGGGTCTAACAAAATTGAAAGATTAACACTCAGCCGCAATCCGAGCACAGCTTAACCAGCTCCACACTGCCTACTGTCTATTTACGGCAGCAGTGTGGACGCTGGGAGCGAATCGGCGCAAAAAAGCGCCGATTTGGGAGAGGCCGCTAGGGGGCGCGCATGTGCACCCGCCGCACTCTTGAGGAGTGTGCCCACGGCTCGGGTGGAACCGATGCCTGCCGGCGAGCCGCGATGAACAGCCACAGGCAAAAAACGGGGAACCGCCGCTTTAAACATGGGGGTTCCCCACTCTGTTAGTGGGGGCATGGGAGATCTACTGATCCCTGTCACTGGGATCAGTTAGATCTCTCATGCCCATGGTAGCCCAGCCCCCCCACAGTTAAACACACCCAGGGAACCCCTAGATCGCCCCCTGCAGGTTAACCCCTTCACTGCCAATGACATTTATACAGTAATCAGTGGACATTTAAATTTCTGATCGCTGTATAAATGTCATTGGTCCCAAAAAAGTTTTAAAAATGTCCGACATGCCCGTCCCAATATCGTAGTACCGCTAAAAATCGCTAATTACTAGTAAAAAATAAAAAAAAATAAAAACCCCAGAAATTAATTCTCATCATCCGTAAATGCAGCCATTTTTGCACACACCAATCAATAAACGCTGATTGCAATTTTTTTTATCACAAATATGAGGAAGAATATAAATCAGCCAAAACAGATGAAAAAAAATGTTTTTTATATTTTTTTTTTGGATTTGCATTTTAGCAAAAAGTAAGAAATTTGGGTTATTTTGCAAAATTGTCGCTCTTCTTTTGTTTATAGCGGTGTTTAGAAATGACGCAGAGGCAATCAAATACCACCAAAAGAAAGCACTATTTGTGAGAAACAAAAAAAATTTCGTTTGGGTACAATGTCGCCCGACCGCGCAATTGTCAATTAAGGCGACGCAATGCCGAATTGCAAATAGTGCTCTGGTCCTAACCTGGGAAATTCTTCCAGGGCTGAAGTGGTTAAATCCTGGTTCCAACAGCCCACAGACAACAAATGGTTAGACTTTAATGAACTATCAAATTCAGGGCCATAACACCTACTTTTTCTTAATAGCCAGTACACACTCAACCTGTGGTAAATAAATCATTATCTCCCACAATTAGAGCCTCTGTGGAGGCATGGCAAGTTTTAAAAGTATCACCCATACTAGATGAAACAACTACAACTCTATCTACGTCCCTACACTGCATGCCCTTACTAATCCCAAACATTAAAATCATGTCATGGATACGACTAGGGATTATGGAAATAGATGACATAAAAATAGGTCCAGCCATCAAAACCTTTAGATCACTACAGATCGAATTTGGTTTACCCAGTTTAGAATACTATACCTATCTACAGATAACACACTTTCTCCAATCGAATACTAACACATCAATAGTCCTCCCATGGCAGGTAGCCCAAAACTATAAGATGCATGAAGATAAAACAAGAGGTATATCTCTACTTTACAAAACACTAGACAATAAAAACCATTTTACCAAAACCCGACACATCCTAGCTTGAGAAAAAGACCTACATTTGGAGTTCACAGCTGAACAATGGCAACAAGAAATAAAGACAACCTACAAATCCACAAAAAGCGCCAATCTATAGGAGCTGTATCAAAAGATCCTATTAAGATGGTACCTAACCCCATATAGAATCTCCAAATTCGCTCCACAGACTCCCCCATTTTGTTGGAGAGGCTGTGGAGAGGCAGGAACATTAATACACACACTATGGGCTTGTCCAAAGCTAAAATCCTTGTGGGCAACTAGTTTCCAAAAGCTAAACCAAATTCTAGCAATCAGCATCCCTCAATCCCCAGCATTAGCACTATTATCTATGGGAATAGAAGGGTTCCCTAAAGAACACAGAACAATCATTTCCCACTTATTATTGAGTACGAGACTAGTACTAGTTCGTCACTGGAGAGAGAGCTCGGCTCCCTCCATGGGCGAAGTTATTGCGACTACCCAAACCCATGCCACATACGAGGAACTATTTGCCTCCTCCCAGGGGAACTACTTGTCCTGTGAAGCTAAATGGAAACAATGGTATATTAATCACATGAATGATTAAATGTTCAAACAGGTCCAAATTGGCACTGGCTGCGGTATATAGGTGCATATTTCTTTTGGTTTTTTTTGTTTTTTTTTCCTCTTTCCTTTCTGTTATGCTATATCTTTAATAATCTATGGAAAAATTGGTTACTTGAGATATACATATTTTAAACTGAAATATTCCGAAATGTTGTGCAACCCCAATCCGTGATGGCGAGGGCGGACAGGGCTGGACCCCTAGTTCCCATTTAAAAGAGAGATCCCAAAAGGGGTGACTGGGTGGGGTCGGGCAGCTGGCCGGACATTAAAGCATCATGGAGGGGTATGTAAAGAAAAAGAATTATCATATGGCGTGGTTTCCATGATGTATTATACATAATATGATGTTAGCATGATATTATTGCCACACACTTCATACTTATATCACTTCGTATGTTCTTAAGAAAACCAATAAAGAAATATTGAGAATTAAAATTGGAAACAGTACATAAAATCCACAAGCAATGAGCTTGTCCTACCGCGTCACTTCCAGCATGCTAGTGTACCAATCCCGCTGCGTGTCATCACATCACGTGACTTCATCAGTGTCAAGTCACTTGATGTACTGATAGGTATCGGGATTGGTCCACTAGCACGCCAGAAGTGATGCGGTAGGACAAGCTTGTTGCTCATGCATTTTATGTACTGTTTCCAATTTTAAATGTGAGTGTCTACCTTCTGATCTGAATAAACGCTTTTTATTTTTAAATCATTTTTATTAAATTTTCCAGAGTAATAAGGGCATACATAGGTGAGAAGACAGTATGTTCGCTAACAGGTGAACTACTTGCAAAAATATGGGTAACTGAACTAGTGCAATCCTAATTTAACATGGTGCCGGTAAAGGGAGTTAGCACCCGTCCATAGACATCCCTCTTGGGAACATACTGTGTCTTAGGGACTGGGAGCGGCCCCCAACCTGCCTTGCCATGACTTGAGCTCCGAAAATGAGGCTAGATGGATTGGTTGGTACCCATGCCTCAGTGGCAGCAAAAAGGAAAAAGAGGAGAAGAAAAAAAAAACAAACCTTAGATGCAGAGAATCACTTAGAGAAATCAAGACCCATGGAATATTCATGGTTTGACTAGAAATTGGTTAAAAAGGGCCTAGGTTTAGATGACAAAAGGTTAGTTTTATTGCGTAACCCATATCTAACAAAGTAAAAGAGAAATAGGAGGGTCAGCCGCGCCATGTTTGAAAGTTTGCCTGTTAAAGATTCTCTCATCCCACCTTTCCTATGAGGGAGCTTGCCGAGGGGGAGATCTCCGGTTAGAAGACCAAAGAGAGTGACTGACTCAAAAAAACAAACAAAAAGAAGACTTGGAATGATTCTTCCCTTAGTGCGGGAAAGGATTGCGTATCAAGTGTAATAATAACACATTTATAGGTGATTAAGCAAGCAATTAGAGACAGGCAGAGAGAAAGAAAGAGGAGAAGAGGGAGGGGGTAGAAAGGAAAGGGGACCGAGGGAGTGGGGTCAGGAGAATAGAGAGGGTCCTCCGCAAAAGGAGAAGAGGAGGAAGATTTGTGTGAAGAACCAGATTATGGAGTGTATAAAGTCCTGGTCGTGGGGGGGGGGGGGGGGGTTGAGTTTAAATGGAAACTCCTATAAGTTTAGCCCAAGGTTCACTTATTTTTTCAATTTTTTTGCAATTGCCGAGGATGGTGATAGTTATTTTTTCTTGGGACATTATCCACAAGATTTTCTGTTTAGCTTGTTGAAACGGGACCGTGGGGGATTTCCAGTTTCATGCTAGGGTGATATTGGCCCCCAATACTATATAGAAAATCAAGGATAGTGAACATCTGGGAGTATCTGGGACCCTCTGATTGAGTGGGACCACCCCGGGGTCCTGAGGAACTGAGATGTCTGTGAGTTTGTGAATCAGATGGAATATCCAATTTCAAAAACCTCTGATTTTGGGATACTCCCAGAAAGTGTGATGTAGACTACCCAGATGTCCACATCCCCTGAAGCAGAGGGGAGAAACTGAGGGGTACAGTATTGCTAAACTGGTAGGGACCAAATACCAGCAAGAGATCACCGTGAAATTGGCTTCCATTAGGCCAACATTAAGAATTCCTTGGAACGATCGGGAGCAACATAGATGCCACATGTCCAGGTCCCAACTACGGTCCGGGTCACGCTCCCAGTTCATCTCATGAATGGTGCTTGCTCCGTGGGTTCAGCCAGGGATGCGTAAATAAGAGATATAGCCCCCTGAGGTCCTTCATTTCTGAGCACCACTATTCGTAGCGTGTGGTAGTGAGGGGGTCTGGCTTTGAGGCCCAGATGGAGTGAAAGAAGTGATATACCATAATTGTGAATGGTGAAATCTTTCAGTGTGGGGAATCTCAAGTTTATTAGTACAGTATTTGAAACTAATGGGTCCATTGGAGTCAAAGAAGTGTCCTATTCTGTACAGCCCTTTGTCCAGCTACCACTTAAATGCCATGATGTTTAGGCTTGGGGGAAAGTTGTGGTTATGGAAAATGTGAGCAAGCGGGCACCATGGGGAAGCTATTTTGTTAGATTTGTGTATGAGGTCACACAGGTGGACGGAATGAGAGAGTGTTGGAGAGAGCATAGCAGGAAGAGATATAGGGGGGCACCAGACCAGGAAGTCCAGACTGTTCAGAGGGACAGTTTGCCGTTCCATGTCGAGCCAGTCAGGTTTTGGGCCTCTTAGATATATATTAGAAAATTGGGTTAATTGGGCTGCCTGGTAGTACCCCCAGAGGTTTAAATTTGTGCAAATCCCCTGCGCTACCCAATATACTATAAAAATAAATAAAAATAAATAGATTATATGTACATGAACCGGCTGCTGAAATACTAATACTAAACACAATAGTAACAAAACAATAATAAGAAATGGGGTACTGCGCAGTCAGTAGAGATCAATCGTCTTATTCACACAGGTGGAGATATAAATTATATAGTATAAAGTGACTATAGTGCCTAAACAAGTGGCAAAATATAAAGTGCATACATGAAAAAAGTGCATACATAAGAAAGTGACTTAGTGCATTAAATGGTGCAACAAATGCAGGTATTGGATAAATTTCATCAATGCAATAGTGACACATTAAAAGATGTAATAAAAATCTAATATAACAAGTCCATAAATTGCTCTATTGTTTCTTCAAAATGACTCATAGAACAGTTCCATGTAGTGACAACAGGTGTCTCCGTGCTCAAATCAGTGCTCAAAACAACTTCATTAAGTGCTTAAACTTGTGTGACCAAAATCAGTTAGAGTCAATCTGGTGGGTATCGTGGAACACCACCAGGGGGACTCTCGTGATAGTGTTCTCCAAAATGTGCTCTCAGAACTCTCACCTCCAAGGCACAATATTTGTGCCTTAAGCTAGAACACAGCTAGCTATGCTGTTATATCCTCCCCCCTAGGGGGCGTCCTTCAATCGGCTCTCACTATCCTCTTAACCTCTATGATAGGAAGGTATCGAGTGTAGGCTCTTCCCCTCATAAACAAAAAGGACAAGCTCCCATAGTGCAGTATTGTTGATAGTAAACAATTTATTAGACTAAAAAGTGCCTGCTTACATTTAAAATCAAAAAATCAAAGCGTTTTCAATAAAACATCAGCGTTGCCGCCTCTCACTGTGCTTCCGGCTTCAGGTATGTTCGGTCCTTCGCGTTACGTCACGTCACGTGAATTCCTCAGGGCAACCGGATTGGATGAACAAACTGCCCATTTATATCATAATACCGGAAGTTAATAATCGGCCACTTTATTGAAGTCTTCAAGTTGTAAACAAAACGCGGCCATTATGTCTAAGTCTCCGCGTCTATTGAGCAGTGTATTAGACCACAGCGTACTGAATACGAACAGGCCGGGAACGGGGCTAAAAGCAATCACACAATCGAACGGCACCCGATCTGTATACATCGATCGAGGAACTTATACAAAACAAAAGCTCCATGCAGCTAATACGGGTATAGCATATTCCTCAAAGTGTACAAAAACCACAGGATATGCCTGAAGGTGTTGCAATATACCTAATTAGTAGCCTATTTGATGCCATAAGTAGAAAACATGCAAAATGTAAAAATAGAAATAAAAATAGAAATAAAAAATAAAATAAAATAAAAACAAAATAAAAATAAAAGTAAAAATGAAAAAATAGAAAAATGTATAATGATGTATATATACATGTATAAAATAGAAAAAAATATATAAAAACATGTAGGGCGCATAGCCATGTAGTAATAGCCACCAAGACGAGACTAAAAAAATATATTATTGATGGTGATCATCAACAACGAAGAGGAGAAAAACGGCAAAAAATCAATAAGACCCATGTCAGAAACATAGCTAGAGGCTTTCAATCAACGTAACATATATGAATATTAATATAATCCCATAAATATTAGTATATTCCAATAAAGCATAAAGGGATCGTAAAGGAACCATATTAGCCCCATAGTGAATCGCATATAATGTAATCAATAATTACTAAGAAAGCAGTTGAGGTCAAACTCTACATTCATACCTCTGGAGGTGAGAGTACCTAGGGTATAAATCCACTTGGATTCTTTTTGACTGAGAACTCTCACCTTATGACTCCCTCTCCAATGTTTGTTATATTTCTCTATTGCCCAAAATTGTAACTGGGTGGGATCTCTATTGTGTACTAAAGCAAAGTGTTTAGAGACGTTATGCTTGGGAAACCTTTCAGAATATTGTTTATGTGTTCTTTGATTCTCACGCTCAATGCTCTTTTAGTCCTGCCCACATACTGCAAGTTGCAAGAACATTGTAACACATAAACCACCCCCTCCGTGTTGCATCCAATAAACTCTTTAATAGGGTACGTTTGACCAGTAGTTGTTGCCTGAAACTCAGTTTTCTTTTTATTTTGATACCTGGTCCATTTACAGGCAAAGCAGCGCTTACAGGGATAAAAACCAGTCCCTGTAAAAAACGTGAAATCGCGTTTAGGTGGAGGTTCAACTACATTTTTAACTAATATATCTCTAAGTGTTGGGGCTCATCTGTATACAAATGACAGTCTTTCCGGTAAGATAGTTTGTAAATGCCTATCACTTTTCAAAATGTGCCAGTGTTTCGACACTAGTTTCTCCACTTCCCTATATTGGACATTGTAGTCCAATATTAAAGGTGGAGCTTCAGGGAATGACGTTTTTTGTTTTACATTATCCTTCAGCATCGATTCTCTATTCATTTGGTTGATCTCTTCTATTTGTTCATCTATAGTATCTAGCGAATATACATTATCTACAAATCATCCTCCTATATGTTGAGCTTGGGTTCTAAAATCCTTTTCTGTGGTGCAGTTTCTTTTTAATCTTATCAGGTGCCCTTTGGGGATATTATATAGCCACTGTTTGTGATGGCAGCTCTTCATGGATAAATAACTGTTCCTGTCAACATCTTTAAAGTAGGTTTTGGTCATTAGTTTGTTTCCTTCCAGTCTGATTTTAAGATCCAGGAAGTTTATTTGTTTTTCATGTATAGTCCATTCCAATTTGATGTTCCTCTCATTGTTGTTTAATCCATTCAAGAATATTTCTAAAGAGTCCTTGCTACCATTCCAGACAATAATCAGATCGTCAATGTAGCATTTATACATTGGTAATTCTGGGGGTGTTTCGGTGTAAATAGTATCTTCCTCTCATTGTGCCATGAATGCGTTAGATCACTATCAATAATATATTTTTTTAGTCTCGTCTTGGTGGCTATTACTACATGGCTATGCGCCCTACATGTTTTTATATATTTTTTTCTATTTTATACATGTATATATACATCATTATACATTTTTCATTTTTTTCATTTTTACTTTTATTTTATTTTTATTTTATTTTTTATTTTTATTTCTATTTTTACATTTTGCATGTTTTCTACTTATGGTATCAAACAGGCTACTAATTAGGTATATTGCAACACCTTCAGGCATATCCTGCGGTTTTTGTACACTTTGAGGAATATGCTATACCCGTATTAGCTGCATGGAGTTTTTGTTTTGTATAAGTTCCACGATCGATGTATACAGATCGGGTGCCGATCGATCGTGTGATTGCTTTTAGTCCCGTTCCCGGCCTGTTCCTATTCAGTGGTCTAATACACAACTCAATAGACGTGGAGACTTAGACAAAATGGCCGCGTTTTGTTTACAACTTGAAGACTTCAATAAAATGGCAGATTATTAACTTCGGGTATGATGATATAAATGGACAGTTTGTTCATCCAATCCGGTTGCCCTGAGGAAGTCACGTGACGTGACGTAATGCGTAGGACCGGACGTACCTGAAGCCGCAAGTACAGTGAGAGGCGGCAACGCCGATGTTTTATTGAAAAGGCTTTGATTTTTTGATTTTAAATGTAAGCAGCCACTTTTAGTCTAATAAGTTGTTTACTATCAACAATACTGCACTATGGGAGCTTGTCCTTTTTTTTTATGAGGGGAAGAGCCTACACTCGATACCTTCCTATCATAGAGGTTAATTGGATACTGAGAGCCAATTGAAGGACGCCCCCTAGGGGGAGGATATAGCAGCATAGCTAGCTGTGTTCTAGCTTAAGGCACAAATACTGTGCCTTGGAGGTGAGAGTTCTGAGTTGACTGATTTTGGTTGCACAAATTTAAGCACTTAATGGAGTTGTTTTGAGCACTGATTTGAGCACGAAGACACCTGTTGTCACTAAATGGAACTGTTCTATGAGTCATTTTGAAGAAACAATATAGCAATTAATGGATTTGTTATATTCGATTTTTATTACATCTTTTGATGTGTCATTATTGCATTGATGAAATGTATCCAATACCTGCATTTGTTGCACCATTTAATGCACTAAGTCACTTTCTTATGTATGCACTTTTTCATGTATGCACTTTATATTTTGCCACTTGTTTAGGCACTATAGTCACTTTATACTATATAATTTATATCTCCACCTGTGTGAATAAGACGATTGATCTCTACTGACTGCACAGTACCCCATTTCTTACCACCAGAGGTTTGGTAGTCCAAGTCCCCCTTTTTTCCTTGGTCTGGTTAACACTTGTTTAGAGCACCAATGTCCTTTTGTTCCCCCAAATAAAGAGAGTGATAGTGGAAATAATGTCCACTGCACTCCTTATCTGGTCCGGGCTCTGCCTGCTCGGTATAAAACCGACTTGATCCTTGTGAATGTATGTGCCTATGAAGGATGCCAGTAGGTTAGAGAGAATTTTTTGTCATGATTTTCAAACAATTGTTAATCAATTAGATCGGGCAGTAATTTCCGACCATACTTGAGTCCTTGCCCGGCTTCGGTATAACCGATATGAAAGCCTGGTTAGCAGTAGGATCTAAGATTTTGCCATCCCTTAGGGAATTGAAGAACTAGGTCAGATAAGGGGGGAGGACATCTTGGAATGCTTTATAAAAGGGGGCAGAGAGGCCGTCAGGGCCCGGAGCAGAGCCAGTACGTAAATTCTTTCAGTTTCCGAAATAGGAGACCCTAGAATTGACTGGTGGGAGTCCAAAAGGGTAGGGAGTGGTACATCTTTCATAAATGCATCAATTTCCTTCTGGGAGGCGGTGTTTCTTTTTGCTTATAGTTTGGTATAAAAGGAGTTACAGGCTTCGAGGATTCTTTTTGGATTCTGGGAGAGGGCTCCTGTGTTAGTTTTGATTTTGGGTAGAGAATAGGTCCTTAATTTCAGACTCAGTTTGGAAGCTAATAGGTTTCCCATCTTATCCCCATTTAAATAATAATAAACATTTTGCCATCTGATGTTCTTTTCTGCATTCAAAGTCAAGGCTAGGTTAAGTGAGAGTCTGGTTGATTCTTATTTGGCAAGGAATGAAGAGGAAGGGTTTTGTTTATGTTGTTTGCTGAGAAGTTTGAATTGTTTTTATAGGTTTGCTATGTCGATCTGCTTTTCGTGCTTCAGCTTGGAGGCTAACTGTATTAGTTTCCCCCTCATGACTGCTTTGTGTGCCCCCCATAAAATGCCTGGTGTCCCCTCTGTATCGTTGGTTTGGAAATATTCTCTATGGTCTTTCCTAAGTGTGCATATGCAATTATTCTTGTGTAAGTGAAATTAAGAGGGATCTACAACAAAAGGTAAACAGACAACTGTTTTTTAAAATGTTTTCATCATTGCATTTTTTTATTTCTGTTTAAACTTTTTCAATGCTGTAAGTGATAAATATGAAAGCATTGTTGCTGTATAAAAAGAAGAATCTATATAATCAAAATACTACAACCAGAAAAAGTTTTGCTTTTGATTTATAATATCAGTTTACTATTATCAACAACAATATTGCATGAACCGGAAGCATTGTTTTTATTAGAAAGAGAGAATTGCTGTGTTCAACTGTTGAGTTTTTTATTAACCCGTTCCTTACTGGGCACTTAAACCCCCCTCCTGCCCAGACCAATTTTTGGCTTTCAGCGCTGTCGCATTTTGAATGACAATTGCGCGGTCGTGCGACGTTGTACCCAAATAAAATTTGCGTCCCTTTTTCCCCACAAATAGAGCTTTCTTTTGGTGGTATTTGATCCCCTCTGCGTCATTTCTGATAATATATCTAAGAAGAAAAATATGTCGTTGTTACGAAAGTATAAATAGTGAATGTCGTAACTTTTTCAAATTTGTCTTTATTTTTTTACGTTACTACTTTTGTAAAATTTTTTGTCAACAGACAAATGGAAAACAACATCTAGGG
>BLSH010328685.1:611971-623126 GCA_018402905.1 Glandirana rugosa
GGCGGAAATGTCGGACATTTTTGACACTTTTTTGGGACCAATGACATTTATACAGCGATCAGAAATTTAAATGTCCACTGATTACTGTGTAAATGTCATTGGCAGTGAAGGGGTTAACCAGCAGGGGGCAGTGAAGGGGTTAAATATGTTCCCTGGGCGTGTTCTAACTGTGGGGGGGCAGGGCTGGCCGGGACATAACAGATCTAACTGATCCCAGTGACAGGGATCAGTAGATCTGTCATGTCCCCTGTCAAAGAATGGGGAACCGCCGTGTTTACAACGGCGGTTCCCCGTTCTGAGGCTCCTGAAAGTGATTGCGGGCCAGGGGGCACGCGGGAGCATGCGCAGTGGAGGACGTCCATGGACGTCCTCCCGGCATTTCAGGTCCGCGCTGGAGCCGTATTTCGGCAATAGCGTGGACCTGGAGTGGTTAAAGTAGAGCTTGATCAAAATTAATTTTCCTTACTAGATGGCAAGGATGTTACTCTGGGGCAAGAAAAAAGTTAAATCCTTTGGTTATTTCATTTTTAAAATAGACATGAGTACAAAAGTAAGTGTATAAGTAGACCGTTTTTTAAGAAGCTTCCTGAACCCATCTGCATTGGACTGCTTTTAGCTGTATTTGCAAAGTATATTGAAAGCATTTCAAAATCAGCTAAACAACCCTTTACATCTGTACATTGCAAGGGAAATGTATGATGTAGACTAAGCTTGGCTAGTCTCTACACCTTCTACATTTACCATAAATGTCACAGAGTCATTGACATGAATATCTTACTATTTTAGTGCCAGTTCACACTGTGCTGTGCGGAACCGCATGCAATTTAGAACAGGAATCACACCTCATTTCTGTTCATCAGCAGTGCAATTTGAGCTATTATTCTGTATGGCTCAAATTGCAGTGAATCCACATCAAAATCATGCAGGATTTTTTTTAGAAATACAATTTCAATTGCACAGGCATTCACGCCCATGCGATCCGATTCTGCAAATTGCACTGCATTTTGTGAACTAGTTTTGGGGTGTCATTAACTTAACATGCCCACCTACAGTGATTTGCATGAACAGGGTGCAATTTGGATGTGGCATGAAATCCGCACAGAATTCTCGGCGAATTTGCAGTGCACAAATGTGAACCGACACTAAATTAAAGGTGCCTTCTACATGCTTGTTCCTTTACTCTTTGCACACATTAACCACTTGCCAACCAGCCACTGTATATATACGGTGGAAGGTCAGCTCTATTGCGTGAATCGCTGTACCTGTATGGGACTCAATGTCCACCGGTGACCTGCGATCATGGTATATAGAGGCAGATCCCCATTCTGACAGGGGACATCTCAGAGATCTGTTGTTCCCAGTGATCGGGAACAGCAATCTCTCTATTGTCCCAGGCAGTCCGCCCCCCCTACAGTTAGAACACACCCAGGTAACACAGTTAACCCCTTGATCTCCCCCTAGTGTTAACCCCTTCCCTGCCAGTGGCATTTATGCAGTACATTGATCAGTGCATTTTTATAGCACTGATAAATGTAATAATGTCACTGGTCCCCAAAAAGGGGCAGATTTGTTCACCACAATGACGCAGTCCCGCTAAAAATCACAGATCGCCGCCATTACCAGTAAAAAAAAAAAATTAAAAGTCCCTAAATCTATCTCCTGTTTTGTAGATGCTATAACTTTTGCGCAAACCAATCAATATGCGCTTATTGCAATTTTTTTAACAAAAAATATGTAGAATAATATATTTTAGCCTAAACTGATGAATATATTAGCTTTTTTGTATACATTTTGGATATGTATTATAGCAGAAAGTAAAAAATATATATATTTTTTTCAAAATTGTCTGTCTTTTTTTGTTTATAGCACAAAACATAAAAACTGCAGAGGTGATCAAATACCACCAAAAGAAAGCTCTATTTCTGGGAAAAAAAGTATGTCAATTTTGTTTGGGTACAATGTCACACGACCACCCAATTATCAGTTAAAATGACGCAGTGCCGTATCGCAAAAAATGGCCTGGTCATTAAGGGTGTAAATCCTTCCGGGGCTGAAGTGGTTAAACAGCATTAAAAATATCTATGGCATGTGCAGCTAATATCCAATCATGAACATGCAACTGTGTTTTTAACTTCACTTCAATGTGATTTAGCATTCCAAATGATCACAATGATCATTATTACAAGCACTATTGCAAGCAAAAGCAGGAATGTACTGACAAATGGGGATTGACTGTCTGATGTTGAGGTGGGAGAGAATTTAGGTTCTAGATCACCAATGTCTTTGGTTTGATATTAAAACAAGAACTGAAAAATCATATACAAAAATAAAAGTTTTAGGTTTCAAAAGGACACATTTTTTGAAATGGGAACATTTCTAAAAAAAAAGTAAAAGGTTGTAGTTTAAACCATTTAAACAATTACTTCTGTTCAGTCTTCTCAGAAATAAATTGCACTAACAATAACTAGTTGGGGAATTGTATTGCCTCTAGTAATGATGGTTATTTTTTAGGATTTCTGGAGACAGAGGTAGCAAAGGAACAGGCTCAGTTAAAGTTTAATAAAGCAATGGGTCCTGATGGTTTCATCCTAGAGTTCTAAGAGAGCTTTGATATATAGTTGTGGGACCATTAATCTTTTTTATCAATATCTTCTAACAGGAGAAGTTCCCCATGACTGGTGGACGTCTAATATTGTACCTATCCACAAGAAGGGCAGCAAGATAGAAGCTGGCAATTACAGGCCAGTGAGTTAACATTAGTTGTAGTCAATTTAAAGGAATCACTCCTGAAAAGAGAGATCATTGATCGTTTAACCACTTCAGCCCTGGAAGGATTTCCCAGGTTAGGACCTTTTTGCGATTCGGCACTGCGTCCCTTTAACTGACAATTGCGCGGTCCTGCGATGTTGTACCCAAACAAAATTTGCGTCCTTTTTTTCCCACAAGTAGAGCTTTCTTTTGGTGGTATTTGATCACCTCTGTGTCATTTCTGATCGCCGCTATAAACAAAAGAAAAGCGACAATTTTGCAAAAAAACCCAAATTTCTTACTTTTTGCTAAAATACAAATCCCAAAAAAATATAAAAAAACATTTTTTTTCATCGGTTTTGGCCGATTTCTATTCTTCCTCATATTTTTGGTAAAAAAAATTGCAATCAGCATTTATTGATTGGTTTGCGCAAAAGTGGCCACATTTACGGATGATGAGAATTAATTTCTGGGCTTTTTATTTTTTTTTTATTTTTTACTAGTAATGGCGGTGATCAGCGATTTTCTAGATCTAGGGGTTAACTGTGTTCCCTGGGTGTGTTATAACTGTGGGGGGACAGGGCTACCATGGGCATAAGAGATCTAACTGATCCCAGTGACAGGGATCAGTAGATCTCCCATGCCCCCACTAACAGAGCAGGGAATCGCCGTGTTTACATCGGCGGTTCCCCGTTCTTTGGCTGTGGCCGCTCATCGCGGCTCACCGGCGGACATTGGGTCCGCCTGAGACACGGGCACACTCCTCAGGAGTACGGTGGGCATGCGCCCCCTAGCGGCCACTCGCAGATCGCCGCTTTTTTTACGGCGATTCGCGCTCAACATCCACACTGCCGCCGTAAATACAATGTAGGCGGTGTGGAGGTGGTTAAAAATGCACAACTTTCTGTGGACCAAAATCAGCCTGACTTTACTGAGGGAAGATCATGTCAGACTAATCTGATTAAAGTTTTGTCTATATTACCAATGTTTTGGACCAGGGTGGTGCTGTGGACATAGCATATCTTGATTTCAGCAAGGCATTTGATACAGTTCCACATAATGATCTAATACAAAACTTGTACAAGCTAGGACTTAACCATTGGGTGGTTCAGTAGATACGCAGTTGGCTAAAGGACACATTCCAGATTGTGGTTGTAAATGGGGTTCACTCAAAACAGATCAGTCACTAGTCATGTACCACAAGGCTCTGTACTAGGTCCTTTTCTATTTAATCTCTATGTACGTGATATAACTAAAGGTTTGTTGGGCAAGGTATGTGTTTTTGCTGATGATACAAAGGTGTGTAATAGGGTTGATATCCCTGGAGGTGTCGGTAATATGAAACAGGATTTGGCATTGCTGGAAGATTAGTCAAAGCAGTGGAAAATTCACCCAGGGAAAAAGAATCCCTTGAGAGAGTACAACATTGAGGGTACAGTGTTGGTCAGCACTACAGAAGAAAAACATTTAGGGGTACTTATTTCAGATGATTGTAAAATGAGCAAACCGTGTGACCAGGCAGTGGGAAAAGCAAATAGAATTCTAGAATGCATCACTAGAGGGACCACCAACAGGAGGAAGGAAGTTATGATTCCCTTATATAGATCTTCAGCGAGACCTCACTTAGAATACTGTGTCTAGTTCTGGAGACCACACTTACAGAAAGATATTGATAAAATAGAATGAGTCCATAGATGGGTAACAAAAATGGTGAAAGGTCTGGGGTATACAACATATAGAGAGCAACTTCAAGAGCTTAATATGTACAATCTAGAGGAAAGAAGGGAAAGGGGAGACATGATTAAAACCTTTTAATACATCCAGGGGGAGAATAAGGTTCAGGAGGGCAGTTTATTTCAATATGAAACTAAAATCAAGAACACGGGGACATGACCTCAAACTAACTGGAGGAAAGTTCAAAACAAGTTTTAGAAAGTATTATTTTACTGAAAGGGCAGTTAATGCTTGGAATAAACTTCCAGCAGAGGTAGTGAGACAGTAAACCATAAATGGTTTCAAGCATGCTTGGGACAAACATAGATCTATACTCAGACAAAAAAGTTAATGAAAGAAAACAAAAAAAAAAAAAAAATTGTCAGACTCGATGGAGTGCACTGCCTTTTTCTGCCAGAATTTGTCTATGGTTCTATGTTACTTTAATTATCAAGCTACAGTGAGTGAACATTCCCTGATCCTTTAGTAAATCCACCCAAGTAAGTCCCATGTGTCTTTATTTTTGGAAAGCAATACCAAAAAACTGTGAGAGGCACAAATGGGGGAAATCTGTTTTCATGAACAATACCAGTGCTCACAAATTAACTGATTAATTAAGTTAGAGAAAATAATAAAAACAAAAATTCAGCCAAGAATGCAAATGGTCTACTAAGACTAGTTATGATGCCATACCCATTCAAGAGTAACTGGTGTTAGCTTTTGTAATTTGATATATCTTTGCTTTAGGTAATGACATCTATAAAGTGTATGTAAACCCCAAATCCATTTTCAGTGTGTTTGGCATCATGCCTCGATGTTTACAGTTTTCTCAAGAAAATAATTTTCTTCAATGTGTTGTAAAATTGTTTACCTGGAGATAATTCAAGTAACAGCACTATCTGAACCAATCTGGCAATGCTAAGTCATTGGAACTTGAAGCTTGCAATGAAGCTAATTTTAATCTATGGAGAGAGGAATGCACATTTTGTTATTCCCTTCTGACCATTTGTGAGGCTAATAAGAAAGTTATTGTAAAAAAAAAAAAAAAAAGGAACAGGAAGCCTGACACTGCAATAGGGGGTCATGTACCAATGGCAAAGCTAAAATGAATAAATAAAAAAGAAAAAGTATCTCTCTCTATGCAGAATTGTTAGGTCTCCCTAAAAGCTCCAACATACACTGATAATATGGCTGCTGTGAGCCTTCGCTCATATAGAAATGGGGCAGGGTTTTTCATTCCTTTAAATTATGGGCTCTTGTGACTCAGTTGACCAGGGAAAGGCTGTGCATCACATTATAGGTTGTTCCTTCTAATCTCTAGTGGTGAACCTGCAAACTTTCTTGCCAAAAATTCTCGATTTTCAAATTGCACAAATCCTAGGGATTCACTGTGAACCAATGTTAGTGAAACTGGACCTCATCCTTATTTCCATGTAAGACACTGAGTGAAATGAATTAGGCGAATCATAATTTAGCAAATATTAATTTGACAAACTCATGTGCAAAGTACAGGACTTTTAAGGATAAGGAATCAACTCCTGTATATTATATTTTGAACTGTTGAGTAGTTAGAGCACAACCACTGGGTTTCCACCCAGAACACCCAGATGCATAAAACTATAAATCACATTAAGGCAATTTGTAGGAGTCCTAATTACAGGCTTCCTCAACTTACCCTGTGCAAATTTTGATTTGCATTTATTAACGAAGGCAAAAAACATTCTATAGTATGGGGTTTATTTACTAAAACTGGAGAGTGAAAACTCTGAGGGAGCTCTGCATAGAAATCAATCAGCTTCCAGGTTTCTTTTTGTCAAAGCTTAATTGAGCTAAAGTTAGAAGCTGATAGGCTATTATGCACAGCTACACTAGATTTTGTACTCTCCAGTTTTAGTAAATCAATCCCAGTGGCTCTTTGACACAACATTGTTCCGTGCAGCCTCCTGCTGTAGATACTTCAGAACACACTGCTCAGAACTTTGGTACACTTAGCCTACATTTTTACACAATCTGATTTAGGACCATTCAGAAAATTAGGAGACCAACAGCCCTAGTGATCTCCAAAAGCCAGGCAGATAGCTGCCAAGATGAAAGCCACACAGTAAATTAGAGCCACTCAGCATGAAGACCAAGTTCCTTACGGAAGTTCAAATTAAAAAGTTTTATATTTGACTGAAGTGTACCTTTAAGTCTAAAATTATGTGTTTAAAGGTAAGGCTAACCTTTTGTTCCTTTTCATGAATCTTATACCCGGTGAGATAGTTATCTGCTGCCACTTCCTTAGAAATTTCAGCCCACCTCACTTTCTATAATAATTGTTAACAGCAGAGACTAACAGGTTCAGAAAGAGGAAATGGATATTCAGGAATTTACGTTAATAAAGGAATTGGAATGTACATCATTTGAGAAATTTTAAAGTTCTTCATTCATATTGCTATACTTACCATGGCATCTTAATAACTGAAACTAGTATATAGGTCTATTAAATAAAAGAAGGAACTAAGAACAAGATACAAAATTAAAAGAATCATACAAAGTAGATCTAAACCCTAATTGAATGACATTTATTTTTCTAAAGCATTGTGTATTATAAACCGCTTACATTTTTTTTTAAATAAAATACCAATTTTACCTGTTTTAGCGCAGACAAACTTTTTTAAAACATAAGGCATTCATATGTCTCATACCATCACATATCCCAAAAATAAGAGGGTTACTCCTTATTTCAGAACCGGGGGAGGGGCCTTGCAAATCATTCCTGTATGTTTTAACAGCCAAATGTACATCCAGAACCATGCTTAGTGCAAATATAGCCTAACATTAAAAAAACATTTATTCCAAATTGCATACAGCTTCTAAGTAGTAGTGCTTGGGACCCAATGAGACCTGTACAGTGTGTTTCAAGCATAAGGATTATGGTGAGAACAGTTTTTAGATTTTTTAACATGTTAAAGCTTATATACGATTTTATCAAGTTGATGTACTTTTACATTTTCCTTGCACTAATATAGCTAAAGCAAAGTTATAGTGGTAAAAAAAACAAAAACAAGAATTTATTATTTTGAAGCTTACCAACTCTGAGATGTGGTGGCTGCATTCATTTTCTTTCTTAGGCTTTTTCCCTTTAGTTTTACTTACATCATTAAAAGAATTTCCAATTAGGAAATAGAGCAAGAACTTTATTGATGCCATGGGAAGACACACACATGGAATTAAAATGCAAATATCTTTATCTAAAAAATGTTAAAAAAAATACATGAAGTTAAAATTGGAGGGTCCTAAATTGCCTCATAGTATGATTACTGCAGCCGGAGGTGGTCCACAGACTCCTACAAGGTAAGTATGCTGTACTTTTCAGCCACTTAGTGATACAATTGAATATCCCCACAAATGTGATCCCTGATATAGCTACAAACCAAAAAAACTGTTCTTAACCAGTGCCAGTGGCAAGACATAATGTAAAGACCAACATTTTACTTGCTATATATGCTTACTTTATCAATTTCTCATGGTGCCAAATTGTTTTCAGAACCACCAATACTGTAAAAGGGTAATCTAAGACCCCATACACACTATTAGATTTTCTACAGATTTTGTCATTCAGATTTACCAAAACCATATATTATGAGGTCAAACCTTATGAGTTTCAATTTGTATGCAATCAGGCAGACCCTTGCACTACATGGTTTTGGTAAATCTGAAGGAAAAAATCTGCAGAAAATACATATACATATACATACACATATATTACATAATATATCTTTGATTTCATATTATATCTCGTCATAAATTATTACTTGAAGCACAAATATGGCATCCCAATTAACCCAACATCAGATATTTAGAAAGTAATAGCCACCATCTCTATCAAATTAGATGCCAATACCTAATGTCTGTTGGTATATAAGTCCACACTCGACAAAAACCAGGGCTATCCAAATGGTCGGCCCGGAACCACTGGCTGTCTGAACATATTAAGATAATATGGTAGTCCTTAATGTAGCATGAAATAACTATAATCAATAATCAAACCAATAAATTACTAGGCTGCCATAAGGTAAACCTCATCTCTATAAACAGAAGCCTATGCATAGACTGCAACCATAACTACACCATTCAAACACTCTGCCCCTTAAATAAGTATTTGCCACCAAAAGACCCGCCACAGCCATGCTACAAGCGCCAGCCCCTGATGTCATCCAGCTGTGTTCAGGCATACCATGCGCTGGAACAAGCCGGTGAACAAGAATCTGGACTGTAAAGTCTTCCAGCCACATCAGGCATATCATGCCGTGCATGCATCAGAACATGCCAATGAACAGGACGCCACTGGCCTTTCCTGGGCACACACACCATGTCAGCCAGACTGTGTAGACAAAGGTGGCAATGAAACCAAAGCTCAATACAATCAATCAAAGGGTGGGAACTGTAAACAATGCAAACAGCCCCCCCCCCCCATCATTTCTAAGGGCAGATCATACAATGGCATCTGGATTAATCAACAATAATACCCCAAAGCAAAAGGAAAACACAGAGATATATACTTATAGAAGAATAACAATAATAATCAAGGGAGAAAGATATGTACTTGATATAGAAATTTACTAACCATCAGCAGGTATTGATAAGTATAGCCATACATCTAATAAGCATGTTGGTTATGAGAAAAGCTTATCCATATGGGGCCAGATATATTGAGAAGATCTATTACAAAAATGGATTATAGTTCAATGCCTCATTCAGGCCCAGGGATTAAGCAGCCTTTAGGCTGTAGATCCATTTGGCCTCGCTGCACAAAATGTGCTTATCAAAATCCCCACCCCGCAGATCCTCATAAATCCTATCCGGGGTGGCAAAGGAATTTTTACTTATTGATCCAGCTGGTAAGTCTGTTATTTTTCAAATAAGAAAGCTGTCCAGGAAAAGTGTCAGTCAGAGGGTTGAGATAAGCAATTTAATGCTGACAGAGGTGCTTACAATGGTCAGCCTTTATTCATTTATTTACAAGCTTTGTCCCAAAAGGAAAATAAAAACTGTTGCTGTAACTGCTTAAAAAGTTACAATAAAAGTTAAAAGTCTTAGCCAGAATGTGACTTTAATTTGTTAATCAAGTCCATTTATATCTGTGCTGCATCTAACACTATCCTTTCCCCAGATTGACAATGCAGCTGTCCAAAGGTGTCTCTGTTGCCTCTCCATTTAGAGTGCAGACAGGAAGTGTGCTACTGTCCCAATTATCAGGTGAATATAAAGAAGTCTAAAAAAACAAAACCAATGAAGCCACCATATTTAAGGATGAGTAAGCTGCAATTCATTTAATTTTGTTTTTGCTTTAATATCATTTTAAATCAGATTTTCAATATACTTATTCATTGTAATTTACACCTTATCCTTAACAATACTACAATTAAGAATCTATGCTCACACAAGCTAGTTGAGGTTGCAAATATATTAGCTTTAACCATATTCAGATAGCAATTTTCAGATTTCATCCAGAAATAGACATTTTCAATTTCAAAGATATGGCTCCCATTGATTTCAGTCGGGATTGGGTTTGGCATCCGAACTTCTTTGAAGTTCACCAAACCCTTCTCAATCTGAATCCAGTACAGTTCAGCTCATCACTAGTGATAAGCATTAGTGAATTGATCTCAACGAATCTGCCAAACATCTCACACACAGATGGTAGGTCAAACAGTTGGATCTCCCAGTCTGGTGAGATTGTATATGCATATCCTCAAATGCATGTTTATATGGCTCAGTTACTGGAGAGTGCAAAATCTGGTGCAACTTTGCATAGAAACCAGGATTTATTGCCAAAGCTTAATTGAACAAGCTGAAGGCAGCTTATTGGCTACCATGCACAGCTGCACCTGATTCAGGGTGCACCAGTTTTCGTAAATCTACCCCATTATGTCTCATTAGTTTCATCCGGATTTGTTTCCTATCCTGAAGCTAATCTGATATTGGAAGTGAACAAGCTACAATGAAAATTATTCTGCTGGTAAGTCAGCTCAGTGGGTTAGCACTCTGTAAAGTTAAACACTAACTAAAACAGAACAGAAAACTGCAAGAAAGCATAGAATGCAAAGGAGGATAGTCAAAAGGCACCTAGGGCTTTCAATATGTTTTTATCAAAGTAAAAATATATACCGTATATACTCGAGTATAATCCATCTCAAATATAAGCCGAGGCACCTAATTTTACCACAAAAAACTGGGAAAAGTTATTGACCCGAGTATAAGCCTAGGGTGGCAAATGCAGCAGCCAGAACACAGGAATTGTAGCCAGAACACAGGGACAGGGAGCCAGAACACAGAAATTGTAGCCAGAACACAGGGACAGGGAGCCAGAACTCAGGGATTGTAGCCAGGACACAGAGACTGTAGCCAGAACACAGGTATTGTAGCCAGGACACAGGGATTTTATCCAGGACACAGAAACTGTAGCCAGAACACAGGTATTGTAGCCAGGACACATGGATTTTAGCCAGGACACAGGCTGTAGCCAGAACACATAAGGGATGAGTAAGGTAGATTCACATTAAACAGAGCTGTGCTGCTTCTAAGAGCCGTTCTGTGCTTTGTAAGTGTGATTAAACACATTGGAATGCTCGAGACAAATTACACTTAGATGGAATGAGTAGGGAATACACAAGACCGATGTCGGACACAGGACCGATTTTAGGTACAC